>PYSQ01000395.1:12725-30780 GCA_003049435.1 Nakataea oryzae
CCCCACACCCCATCTCTGATTTCTGGGCTGCCGGTTGGCCAGAGCCCCAAAAGTAAGGCGGGAGTCTTGATCAGCCGACGGGCCAATCAGCCTGTCGCGATACCCAGAAAAGGAACCGCGAGTGAATCAAGGGAGGGAGGGAGGGAGAAACGGCCGCCCAGCGACTCTCCTCCCACCCTCTCTCTCTCCCTCCCCCCCTCCGCCATCCATGACCACCGGCATCAGTAGAGCCTGGTTGTTCTACCAACCCTCTAGTCATGTCAAGTCAGGCCTCCCTCTCCCTCCCCCTTCCCCCCTCGGCCGCCGCCCTGCCTGGACGCCTGCTGCAATAAGCAAGCAGTAGCGTGCCACCTTTCTTTTGCTTTGCCCCAGACCGGTCAAGCTAGCAGGAGGCTGCCGCCGCCACACCCCGCCCGGTCCAGGTCATGCTGTAGCGCGTGTGCCATTATTATCCCGTAGCCCAGCAGCTAAGAAGAGTTGCCGCTTGGCAAGATGGACGTGGAAGAATATGGAAGATGCGCGTCCCTTGACCAATCAGGTGGAAGGGAAGGGGTATGGTGGTAGGAATGAGAGGAACGACGGGAAGAAACAAGAAGAGGGAAAAAAAAAAAAAAAAAAAAAAAAAAAACGGAGCGCGCGCGATTGATGCCATGCCATGCCATGCCATGCCACCCTGTGCCACCATCCATTTCCAGCGCGGGGGGGTGTGTGGGAACCCCCAGAGCCATCCAGCTGCTTGCGCGCGCCGCGCACTGCACATCTCGATGATCCCTCCGTCATTGATGTCATGATCCCCCGTGCCTCCATTCGGCTCAGCGTACGTTGAGGTGGCACTATCGGCGCGGCGCAGGTCCAGAGGTCCAGCTTGACCTTGCTGTGATGCTGCGCCAGAAAACGCAACAAGAACGCATTCCGGCCTGCTCACGTGTGACCGCGCGCAACAGAAACCCCAGTAGTGAAGCAGGGGGCTCGTCTCCCTTCACCGAGCAGGACCGCTTGTTCGTCCAATGTCGCTGACCTCGTCCGTCCGGGACTTCCAAACGACATTGATTTGATGGTGCCAGCGCAGCACAAACCCCTTGTTGCCTCTTGTCATCGTTGGCATCCACATCACAGATCACTTGGGCAAAAGCAGCATGGGACAGATGGTTTCGGTTTGGTATGCCAACTCTTGTCGAGTGGTGACTCAAATCACTTTGTATTATTTTCCCTTTTTTTTTGGTTTTGAGAAATTGTTTGTTCATCTCTCGGCGCCTCGGTACCGGATATGATGACTGAAATATCTTCTTCAGATCCCGGTCGAGCTTCTTGGTGCGCCCTGCGTTTGGGTTTGACCCGATGTTAATATCTAATAAACCAAATGTTCGCTTGGCTTAATTCTTTCGTGAGATGCAATGTCCCCCGCAATTCGCAACAAAAAAAAAAAGTGCAAACGCGCGTGCCGCCCTGGTCAAACCTCTTCGCCCAAAGTAGGGTGTACAGAGAAAGTAGGTTGAAAAAAAAGGAAAAATAGAAGTGGTATCACCCAAGAAAAAGGACGTCTTGTGAACCCTCCACAGTGAGTTCCGTATTTTCCAGGAACCTGAAAAGCCAGTCCTTTTTGGAAAACAAGCAAACGATGCCGCCCTACCGGTTCTTGCTGGAAAAGCTCAGAAAAAGTCAAGCTGCTTCGAACAAAAGAAAAAAATCCCGACAAAATAAAGAATAAAAAGATAAACTCCAAGCTTTGATCTTTCAAGCCCGTTCCCCTGTCCTGCGCCGTCATGGAAAAATCAAACAGTTTTCGTCTCCATGGCTTGGTTGTTTGTTCGCTCCTTTGGAACTCGCGGCGCCAGTGCCCCTGGAAGTAGATAGGTCGTGACAAAGGAAAAGAAAACGAGATGTAAACCAATAAAAGAAAATGGCCCTTCCTTCGTGGTCGTGTCCAAGCGGGATTAGATACAGTTAGAGTATTGTTGGATGTGTTTTGGGTATAAGGGAATAATTCTGTAAAAAAGAAAAAGGACCAGCTTTTTTTTGTTTGGCTTTTGATGTTGTCCGGGATTGAGGTGGTGGATCCTTCCGCAGGAAACCACCTCGGGATCGTAGGGTTCTCGGTGCACAGGGGCACCAAGAGGTTTTGGTTCACCGGCATCTGGATGGCTCCAGATGCCAGTTGATAACATGGGGTGTGGGTAGTCGGTGCTAAGAACTAGGCCCACGGGGTAGAACGACGACGGCAACAGCGGCTGTCCTCATCCGGTAGTTCCATGGCAGCTCCATCCAGGGCCAGAAGAGACCAAGCGGGCATCCCGGTTGTTGGGGCATCATGGAGACGCCCCAGATCCCAAGAGACCACGGCAGGATGGAGTGTTGGAAAACGTAGTTTGGAGATGCCAGACGCTTTAGTAGCAGGCAAACATGGGGACCTGAGGGTGGTGGAAGGGAACCGGATGGGGATGGTGCATGACTGGCTGGGATGCCTGGTGCTGGACCGGGTGTGCAAACTTGTACATGACGTCCAAGATGTAGGGCAGGTGTTGGTGGAGGTAGGGTGCCGGCGGCTGGGGAGCCACCTTGTGGGGAAGGAAGTTCTGCTGTGGCTGCGGGGCCTGGAAACCCATGTTCATGTGCGGATGCACTGGGATGGGGTGCTCCTGAGGGAGCTGGTTGGCGAATGAAAGAGGTTGGCAGGGTTGCTGGTGTAGGTACTCGGACGGGTAGCCCATGACCTGGTGGTGTTGGGTCTCGAGGTCGTAGATGGCGGTGGAGATCTCGGGCTGGGGCGGCGGCGTCACGGCCCCGCGGGGCTCTGGTGAAAGTTCGTCGTCCTCGTCCAGCTCCTCGAGGCTCGAGCAGCTCGAGGTCATGGAGCCATCGTCGGAGGATCCGTCCGAGAGCGAGTCGTCAGAGGAGGCGGGCGAGAGCGGGGCGTCGTCGTACTCGAAGTCCTCGTCGTCTTCGTCGATGATGGCGTCCTCGTAGGCGGAAACGTAAGACTCGGGCGAGGCGGGCGTTGAGGCGGGGCTCACGCACGCGGCCGGGGCGGTCTGGAGAGTCTGCGAAGGCTGCTCGGTGAACCTGTGGCAAGCGAGAATACGGCTCTTGAGCTCGGGAAGGGTAATCCTCTCGTCGGGGTTCCTGGTGAAGATGGCAGCCAGGATCTCGTTGAGCTCATCGGAGATGGGAAGGATGGTCTTGAGGAAACCCTTGCTCCTGGTGAAGGCACGGTAGGTAGAGTCCTCGAACGAAGCCTGCTTCCAGGGGTTGCGGCCACAGGTAAGGTTGACCAGGATGACGCCCAAGCTCCAGACATCGTTGGGGGCGCAGTAGTAGTAGGGCCTCCTGGTAGTGTGGTCTAGGCACTCTACAAAAGAGAGAGAAAAAGGAAATATTAGTGGGGTGGTCGGGGGAGGATAGGACTGGAGCTGGGAAGAGAGAGAGAGAGAGAAATAGATGGAGGCGAACGGGTCGACGGCGCGCGGAGAGGCAATTCCCATAGAGAAAAAACCGGTCGGACAGAGTCGTCGTTCTGGAGCAAGAAAACTTACCAGGAGACATGTAGAAAGTGGAACCGCAGCCGTAGTCCTCGGACTTGTCTGAAGACGTAGCAAGGCCAAAGTCGGCAAGCTTGACAGTCTCGCCCTGGTTGGACACCAGGATGTTCTCAGGCTTGAGGTCACGGTGGTAGATACCCAGGGAATGGCAGTGCTCCACGGCTTCCAGGATCTGGAGGAACACCTGCTTGGCCAGGGCATCCTTACCGACGTACTGCCCGCACTCCGTGATGTTGAAGAACAGGTCACCTTCGGGGCAGTACTCCAGGATAACGTAGGTGCAGTCGGGGTCGTCGATGATCTTGAGCATCGAGACCACGTTGGGGTGCGCCGAGGCCTGCCAGTGGAGGCGGATCTCCCGGGTCTGGAAGGCAACCTGTCTCCGGTCCAGGGGGGTGCCATCGGCGTTGTACTTGCTGAGAGTCTTGACCGCGTACCGGACGTGCGTCTTGATGTCGATGGCCGAGTAGACGACGCCGTACGCGCCCGTGCCCAGGATCCCGGTCAGCTGGAGAGTGCCGGCGAGGAACCTGCCTAACCTCTCCTCGGGAGCGGGCTGCACATATCGGGGCTGGATCGGTGCGGCTTGCTGCTGTGGTTGTTGTGCGCACTTGGGGAGCTCGAACGGCGAGGGCGATGCTGGCGGCGTCGGGTATCCATACTGATACTGCATAGTTCCTAGATTTCCAAAAGGGCTCTCTCCTGGGTGGGTTGAAGCGTGGTGGGGACCGGGTTCCCAGGTCGGTGGATCCGGCGGACGAGAAAGAGCTGGAGAGGCGAGAGACAGAGAGAGAGATATATATAGAGAGACCAGGAGGAAGTCGGTCTTGCAAGGGCAAGAGCCGGGGCCAACCAAATACGGCAGACAAAGGAGGCAGAGAGAGATCAGAAGATAAGGAAGAGAGGAGACGGGCTCCTGAGGTCCTTTGTTTTCCTAATCCCGGACTGGAAGTCTGACCAAAAAGGAAATCCTGGGAGGTATTAAGGATCCTGTTGGGAGGATGCTGAAATTGCGCGTGGTTTTGGTGATTCAAGAAGGCCTTTTGTGGACAAGATCACCAGGTCCCGGTTTTTTTTTATTGTTCTTTCTCTCTTTCGCAACAAAAAGTGACGTCGAGTCAACGAGTCGGTGTCGCGAGGCGAGAGCTCAGGGAGGTCGTCGTCGTGTTTGGGGCGGGCGGCGAGGCGGGTCGCGGTCCTGGGTGGGAGGCGGCGTGGTAGGCGAGAGGGAGGACGACGATGTTCCGTCACCTGCTGTCGAGGTTGAGGGAGAGAAGAAGGGTCGAGGAGGAGAGGAAGGAGTGTGTTAGAAAAAGAACCAAAAACAAGGGACGGGGAGCGCGAAGATGATAGCATCTCGGGGAGCAGGAGGAGGGGGAGGTCAGTGATGATATTCAAAGGCCAGCCCGAGAGCTCTGGTCCTCGCCCTCTGCCTCTGGCCGCTCCCCCATACGACTTGGCAGCAGGCCAGAAAGAAGGGACAGGGGTGGGTGGATTCGCATGCGCGGGTTTGAGTGGCTGATGCCGCCGAAGGACGCAAAGTCTGGAGGGACCCATGTCCAAGGCGTCCACCAATGCAACAGAGAACTGGGACACCCCCGTCGCCTCTGACCTCGTCGGTTTTCCTGCTCAAAGGGGTGGGGTGTGGAGAGCAAGCAGGAAAAACAGGCAGGGTGTGCGCGCGCGCGTGTGTGCGTGTGTGTGTGTGGGGTGGGGTGGTGGTGTGGTGGTGTGCAGCGTCGAGCAGGCGCAGGACGAGGGATGCAGACCCCAGGCCTGCGCTGGCAAAAAAGCTGTGTGGCCCGTGTTCTGTCTTTCCGAACGGCAAGGGCAGGCCACCCAGAGGGCAGGACGGCGGTCGCGCGCAGTATGCACCGTGCTGCACTGTGTGGCCTGGCGGTGCTATTTCCAGTGCGGACCAGCCCCCGGTCGCTTGATGGGATCGCCATGGATCATTGGGCGGCGGCGCTGGTGCCCTGATGGGTGGAGTGGGCCGACCCTGGTCCCTCTGGCGCTGGGCGTGTCTTGGGCGTGCAGTGGCTCGATGGCGTTAGCACCGAGACCCGTTAGCGGTATGGAGTGGCGCCGTAATACTCGTACCACGCCTCTGCGGCACGCCCCCCCCCCCATCCCATCCCGCCAGGGCCCAATGGACCAGTGATTTCGTTGTGACATTATGTTATATTGCGCTGCAGTCACACCAGCCCAAGGGCCAGCGCCTGAGTGGACGCCCCAAAGGCAGCCCTGGCCACCGCATTTGGCCTGGTCGGGCGCTGCTGCTGTCGTCCTGCACGCCCTTGCCAGACCCGCCGCCGCTGGCCCCTGGGCGAATGACGAGGCCACCGACCGGCGAGCGGCGGGCTGTGGTTGGGCTGTCTGCTCGTCTCTGGTGTGTGCTGCCTCGCTGTACGTGTGCGTGTGAGTGCGAGTGTGAGCGTGTGTGTGCGAAAGTGCATTGGTAGTGTGCGTTTGCTGGTGGTGTTCTGGATGTGGCGAGTTGACGCTCCCCAATTCCCTGCACCCAGCGAGTGAGAGCGCGCGCTCGACTGCTCGGTGCCTTCCTCCCGCCCTTTGCTCGCCCCCGGCAAATCGCAGTCACACACTTGCTGACTCTGGAATTCTCTGATTGCCCTGGTGACTCCCAAGAGCCGGCCCCAGCAACGCGGATGGCGGCTCCTCAGTGCTCCCCTAATCTCTGTGTGCACATTTGCCGGGTACAGTCGTCATACAGATGCTAGCTGGTCTTTTGAGTGCGAGGTCTTCAGCTCCTACGATTTTGCCTGTGCAGTGCAGTGCAGTGCAGTCTAGTGTGTGTATGTATCGAACAGCCCAGCCGTTTGTCGAGGCTGCATTCATCGAGACCTGCCCAGACACAGGAAAGCGCCTGGTCAGCATTATTCTTTTTTATGTTTTTCTCGAGTCTGTATCACCCGCACAAAGCTTCGGGGAAGCGCCTGCCCGTTCGGGGCAGATTACCAGGGACAGGCGGCCTGCGTTGGGAGCGAAAGGGCAGGGCGAAAAGCCTCGTTGGGTCAGTCAGCAGCAGCAGCATGGAACAGCCCTCGACGGCATAGTTTCCCTTGATGTTCCCTCTGTGCTTCCATCGCAGTTCCCTGGAAGGGTCGCGACCGGGTCTAGGGACTCGGGGCTACAGCAAAAAGACGCGAGAGGTATGGCGGAGATCTCGTCGCCCGAGAGTGAGATTTGTGGGGGTGCTGGGCAGGAAGGGAGGGCGGCATGCAGCAAGAGAGGGCAAAACAGACTTTGGGACCGGCATGGTGGGGGCAGGGAAGGGAAGGGCGGGGGGGACACACAACCCAAAACCACAGCAGAGAGAGGCCGGGCGAGCGACGGGCGGCCCTGTGCAATGCGGCTTAGCGGAAACCTTGGGACGGGCTGTCTGACGATTAGGAAACCGGCCATCTTCGACGGTTGAAATGCCACCCACCGCCCGCACACACCAACCAAGCCATGAAACTTTTTGTTATTCTTTTTGTGCCCATGCTCGAGCAGCAGGCGGGTAAAGGGGATGAAGCATGAGAGAGGGTGGGCGAAAAAGACGAGGGTGGCCCCACTTTGAGGGGAGCAGAGTGCTTGGGGAGCGTATCAGAGATGAGATCGCGCAGCTTGGCTGGACGATCTCTGGTGCCATTGCTCCTGGTGATCGTAAGGTCGGCAAGGAACGAGAGTCCCGCTTGCTCGCATGCGGTGCTCTTCTGGCCTGCCCGCAAAGCAAAGAGGCAGGTTCAGACAACGCAGCACAGCAGACAAGAAGACAGTGTGTGATGCAAGGCCCGATGGGCGGTGCCGGACGTCCAGGGAGCCAGCCCGCCCCAAAACGACGGGCTGGGTGGGGAGGGGGTGGTGGTGGTGGACCAGTGGCCCCGGGGTCACGGGTCAGGCGTCAGTCGCTGGCTGGTGGCGTGCGAGACCGCTGCGCCCGTCCGTCCACTTGGGCCCGTGCGTGCCAAGGAAAGCCGCCTTTTGCCATCTCCCTGGCCATGATCGACTTGTTCACAAAGAGGGCTGGCTGGCTGGCTGTGACTCGCCCTAGCCCGATGCTCCTCCCGCCTTTGCCGTTCGTGTTTGCGCAGCAGGGCAAGGGGGGTTCAAGGAAGACCGCCGACGGGCTCGCTAGCTGGCTTGACTGGCTGTTGGCTCCCTGACAGCCGCCGCCCACCCGCTCGCCTGCCCAATGCGTGCAGACTGCAGCGACGGAGTGATTCGATCGCCTGGCGCCGCTGGCTGGCCTGCCCAAAACACAAAAAAAAAAAAAAAAAAAAAAACTCCAATTGATCACTGACATGCTTCCAGGCTTCTCGCTCCGCCCGCTCCCAAGCAGCGGCCCAGCCAGCGCCCGCAGTGGACTCTCTGGCCTTTTCCTCCGAGCCCAAAGTGCATAGAGTTGGAAGGGAAAGTGGGCACCACATGACGCCCGGCGGTGGGACCCCTCCGCGAAAGCGGCTGGCTGTGTGTGCCCTGCCTGTGCCGTTGCGTTTCCAACCCAGCTTTTGCTTTGCTTTGCTTTGTTTTGCTGCACCCTCTCCTTATCCGCGCGCGTTTGTCCTGGGGCTGTATCATGTTTTACTATGCTGCATGCCGCCGCCGGCCAATCACAGCGAGCGCCGGCCTGCTCCCGCCACAGACGGGGGTCGCACCAGCTAGCTGTCAGCCATCAGGATTATGATTATAGGTGCTATCTTGTTCGTTGCATCATCAGCCGCCCGGTTTTATTTTGGTTTAATTGTTGCGTTTTTTTTTCTGGTTCGTCTCCGTCACGAGCAGCTACGGCAGGGAACCGCAGCCCGCCCGGACGGCTTCCGGCGGCCTGCTACTGGCTGGATAATGCATGCCGGATCCTGCTTTCTGCATGCGCTGCGACTCTCTTGGAGAGAGGAGGTCTTGTGCAGGGAAGGGGGGGAAGCAAATAATGCACAAAAAATGCCCCAGAACAGCCGAAGGGAGGGGGCTGGGCGGCGGTGTTGTCTGCAGCCAGCGGTGGCGGGGACATACATGGGCTATGCAGTGCAGCATTGTGCAGTGCCATGGACTGTGTGCGCGCGCGCGCGTGCGCCTGCGCGAGTGGCCTTTTGGACCACTGCCATCCAATAGCGCCGGCCACCACAGCGGGCATGGCGATGCCCGTGTCTTTTTGCCACTGCCATGCTCGGCGCACGCGCGCTGCCCGCTGTTCGCCGGGAAAGGACAGCGAGGCCAGACCGTGGGCCATTGTCACGTTGTTGTTCCCTCTCCCCCGTAATCGCATTGTCCGACTGGGGGGGTCTGCGGAGAATGTCAGAAGCAACGACCAAAAAAAAATGCTTAACCCTCTTGCGTTGCTTTCCAGGCGTTTGTCCGTGGGGTGGCAGGGCACCACCGCTTCGTAAAAGAGAGTTGGATGACTCGAACCACGCATGTTTTGGTCAATGCCGAGATGTCGTGCCAGATCGCAATTCTCCATCTTGGGCATCTCGCCCCCCTTTTTTTTTCTTCTTCTTCTTCTTGTTTCTCTTGCCTGCGTTATTTGGTTGATATCGCTGTCCTTTCCGGTCGACACGCATTCACGGTAAAGAACACGTAGACCCAGAATGCTGCTGTCATTTTTACGGTGTATTCCACATGTGGAGCAATAAAAGCAAATCCAGACCTGGAGCCGAACCGGGCAAGGCGCCGGGCGCGCATCGAGGGACTGCATTAGAGACAGAGAGGCACAGTCAGGTTGAACAACTCAGAATAAATGGGGCCCGCCGCGCGCAGCGCACCGACGGTCTGTCGGTGGGCTGCATGGTTTGGTGGTGGATGCCATGGGTGGACGCCCGGCAAGAGAGAGAAAGCGGGGGCGTTCGATTCGACTCTTCGATGCCAGTGGGGTCGCCGGCAGGGCTGCCCCTGGCTGTAAACGGTTGTCGTTGCACACAGAGAGGAGCCACCCCGTCCCTTTTTTTTTCTGGTCCATGCTGCCTGCTGTTGTTGTTCACCTGCGCTGTCTCGCCGTGTGTCCGCCACGGTCCACGGTGTGTGTCGTGTTCTCTTCTCTGTTCATCTCCGTGCATCCCGCGCGCGCGCCCCCGCCGCCCGCCCGTCCTCGCTGTCCTTTTCGGCTCACCAGTGCGGGCTCGCCAGGTGACAAGAACGGAAGCGAGCATGGCCAGCCCCAGACCAAAAGGCCACACAGGACGTGGCCGGCCCAGGGACCCCAGTCTGATGTGGTCCGAGGCGGGCGCACGCACACCCGAGGCCCTGGACAGGGTCCAGGTAAACATGATTGGAAACGGTTGATCCGACCTGCCTGCCTGTTATCTTTCTGCCCGTTGGGTGCAAGAAAAAAAAAGCAATAGACACAGAGACACACAGACACAGAGGCACAGGCACGAGGGGTGTGCGGCGCAGCGTTGTGGCCACCAGCTGCGCCGTACGCGTGTGTGTGGGTTGGTACGAGGCGGGCAAGGGCGAGACACTTGCCAATGTGCCAATCGCATGGAAGCTAATGCGTTTTTTGCGTCCATGCCCTCTGCGTGTAGTCACGAATTCCCGTGTTCGATTCCCACTCGGGGGATAAGAATATACACATTTGTTTCGCCCTCGCCGCAATGGCCACCTCTGCTCGGCGTGGCTGTGAACTGTCGAGGCCCCAGTGTGGCGATCTTAGGAATGGGGTAGCATCGTCATCTCAAACGGTAGCGAGCGAGGGTTCATTTCAAAGCAATATTTTGTTTCCTTTGCGGCAGCTGCTCAGATATGACTGACCTGCTGCAGAGGAGCGGGCATGGGTATCAAGGTGGGTGTGGTAGTGTGGTAATTACTTGACAGCCTACCTAGGCAGTGAACAGGTGGTTGTGGTGGTAGTGGGAGCAAGCGAAGGTTCGCTGCTGTCTCCATTCTGCTAGCTGCAAGCGAAAAGCTGAAAGGTTTGGACGCACATGCACACATAAACAAAAAATTGCACAGCTAATATAACGGTGTGTAGCAGGCAGCGCGTGTGTTGCTGCAATGTAACCAGCCCAGTGGTTGAAACGCTTTCAGCGCGGCACCAGTCTGGCTTGGAATCGAGGAAGGACTGGGAAATCTGGCACCGCGCAGAGAGAGGCCCGGGAGGGAGATCTACGACCCAAACCCCAGCCGTGATGGATTGGGGAGGGATGTTACTGGGAGTTGCTGACATGAGGCCAGGGCGGAGGGCCAGGTACCTGCAATTGCGGCAGTGGCTACTGGCAAATACGGGGTCCAATATTTGAGAGTGGCTATCGCCGGCCTAGCAAGGCAAGCCTTGGGAAGAAGGGCGGCGGTGGACGCAAGCCCCCTTTGGTCTTGCGTGGCCGCCAATAGCACACACACGGCAGCTGATAGCAGAGGGCGGGATAGGCGGGCTGGGTGCTTGCAGCGGTTTGCACGGGTTAATGCGGTCGAAACACCTGCCGGGCGCCCGGCCAGGCAGGGCCCCTGGTGAGACAGCAGCGCAGCAAGAGAAGGCGGCCAGCCAGAGGGGGGAGGAGAGCACAAACAGGCGCCAGGGAGGGCCAGAAGTGAGGCTGTCGGGTGTGGCATGCGGTGGATCCCATATTAGAGGCGGCCAATCGGCCGACCCTGCTGTCACATTTTTGTGGACCATGATGTCGACGAAAAAAAAAAAAGAAAGGAAAAAAAAAAAGAGGTCATGGGTTTCCCATCTGCCATCTCCT
Organism: Nakataea oryzae; assembly: GCA_003049435.1. Taxonomy (NCBI): domain Eukaryota; kingdom Fungi; phylum Ascomycota; class Sordariomycetes; order Magnaporthales; family Magnaporthaceae; genus Nakataea; species Nakataea oryzae. The sequence continues at coordinate 23,941 of PYSQ01000395.1, forward strand.
TGTCGCCTGCCTTCCAGAAAGGGAGGTATCGCCCGCTCACGGTGTGGAGCCCGCCTGTTTTATTGGGCGCGAGGCTGTCCGTCTGTCCTGCGTCCTGGGAAAGGGGGCGCGGTTTCCCATTCGCGGCATCTTGCTTGCCAATCGGGGGGGCCCGGTGCCATTTTCCTTTTTTTCTTTCTTTTTTTCTTTTTCTCTTTTATTTCTTTCTGCCCCACTGCCGCCGACTTCCTGGGTGACTGGTCGAGTGGCAGGATCCAGGCGTGCCAGGCCTTGCCCTGGCCAGAAAGACGGGAAGCGTCGCATCCCATGATGTGAGCCAACCGGCCGACAAGGCAAAGCAGGGCAGGGCATGGCAGGTCGCAATCTTGCGAGGCCAGGCTGGCAGGAAGCAAACAAAACCCCCCTGAGAAGTTTCCCTGTTTTGCCACGCGCCCGGTGGGATCCCCTCCCCAAAGGCAAAATAAACAGTCAAAAACGACACCGTTGCAGTTGTTTAGCCGTTTTCTTCTTTTTTTTTCTTTCTTTTTTTTCTTTTTTCTCTCCCTGCGCTTCCATGTGGCGCCCGTTGCAACCCCCCAAAAGAGATGAGGGCCAAAGTGTGTGGATACGAGTCGAACGGCGGCCGGGCGGTGCACCCACCCCGCGCGGGTGCCATTCCGATTCCACGGCCGGGCAGGCGAGCAAAAGAGAACAGACGTGATGGATGACGGGCGCCAATGGCCACGCAAGGGCCACCCACCGCAACAGATAGATGGGCGCGGGCCCTTTGATGGCACCCGATTGGGAATGGCCGCCGTCGTGTAATGCCTGCTGGTCCTGGAGGTGGGGCGGGGCCGCGGCCTGCTCACACCACACCACGCAGGGCGGCCGCGATTATTGGGTGGGAGTCATGTGCGGCAGCGGAGCCTGTTCGCGCAGGCAGGACGTGCGCCCCTTGAGAGGGGGGGAGAGAGAGCTAGAGAGAGAGAGAGAGAGGCCTGCCACTGCCTGCCTGCCTGTCGGTGGCTGCACGAGAGATGTTGTAATTCGCCCTTGCGCTTCCACTGTGCCCTGGGCCGGCCAATCAGCCGGCGCGCCTGGGCTCTGCAGGACCGGTTGGATGTTCTTTTTGCTTCTTTCCGGCCAGATCTTGCCCCCCGGCCCTGAGCACATCGAGTGCTTATTGCCCGCCACCCCGTTCCCCCCTCCATCCTCGTGGGTGAGTTGTATTTTTTCCCATCGTTGCTTTCTCCTGCACGCTGGCTGGCTGGCTGGCGCCGGGCGGGGCGGGGCGCACGAGCCTCTAATGGGCACGAGACGGCCCATGATTTTCCAGCCACGATCCATCCGCCAATCTTCCTTCGCCTGACATGCCTCTCTCGGCTTGCATTGCCCTCGTCCAACGGGGCGGAGGGGTACATAATGTCGCACCCAAGCTTGGCGGACCACCGGCGGCGGCAGCACCACAGAGCAGCCTGGGGCCCGTGCCTGTCTTCTTTCCATCTGCCGACTGACGGGCCTGGATCGCATGGTTCGTGACCCCCCCGGGCCATTCTCAGACGACAGGTGGAGGAAACGGTTTTCGGATCTTTGGACCCAAGGGCGGACTGGATGATGCACTCTGCCTGCCATGTCACCATTTCGAAATTGATTTTTTTTTCTTTTTTTTTTTCCTCTCTTTTTCTCTCTCTCTCTCTCTCTCTCTCTCTCTCCTTCTCTTTCCCTTTTCGCCTATTGCCTTTGTACCTAGCTTTTTGCCCATGTCGAAACTTGCCTAGTCGAGGCGGCGGCGGCGGCGTCCGCCTGACGCTTAGCAGCGGCGGTCATGGTCTGTTCCCAGGCGCCGCCCTCCCTGGTCTACTTCGTTCTGGCACATTATTCTCCGCTCGTCTAGCAGCAAGCCGCCGATGCCGCGGCGTGGGCGGGAAGGACGAGGGTCCAAGGTCATGGCTTTGTTTGCGGCCGGACAGCTAGTCGCGGCCTAGCCTCGCTTCGTCTAGCCTGGCGTCAGCGGAAAGCAAGCCCAGGGCAATTTAGACATGTCGGCTCAACTTGTCTATGCGAAGCTACGCCTTGCCTCGGCTCGGTCTATTTGCTTCTTCTTCTCTGTCATCGCCCCTCTTTTCCTGTCCATCATCGGGCTGCTTCTCCGGCCTTTTTCTTTTCTACTTTCCTTTCCTTTCCTTTCCTTTCCTCTTGCTTCTGGCGCTTTGGAAATAGGCGGGCTCGGTGGGCAACGAGGCCAAGCCGAGGAAAAGCCCGCAAGCGTCAAGTTGACGCTCAGCTAGCCTGGTGCTCAACGAAACCCCCGCGCTGGCGGCCGCCCACTTTCGTTTGCCTCGGGTGCTCGCTTCGTTTGGGGATGCCGCAGCATGGCATGGCATGGCATCAGCATGATCATAGATCTGGCCGGTATGGGGGTGTGGGTTTTGAACGAGGGAGGGGGCGGGAAGGGGGAAAAAAAGATGGGAAAGTCAATCCGCATGTCCTGAAGCGCGGTTGGAGCAGATCAACAAAAGAAATGTTTGGAGCGCCACATCTATGCTCCCCCCCCCCCATGATGCCGTGGCCGAGGCGGTGGGCTCCTTTCTCATCTGGTCTCTTTCGCCCGCGCGGTCCCATCTTTTCTTCTCTTCGGGGCGCGCCAAAACAGCTTGTCAGCCTCCAGCCGACCGATCCGGGTATCAGCCCCGGCCTCTAGAGGTTGATTGCGGCGGGTGTTTCAAACGCTGGCAAGGTGCTGTTTAGGCTAGGTTGTAGCGAGGGAGGGCCGATGGATTCAATAGCCCAGGGACCAGTGATATCGGCCTGGGGGGCCGTCAGCAGACGGGCAGCAGAGAACCCTGGACAACTCAGCAAGCACCGCGCGCTCGTCTCGAACAAAAAAAGAGGGTGTGATGCTTGAACCAGCCCATGTCCCGATGGGCTGAGATGGTGCGCAAGCGAACTACGATTGGCCGGCACGGGGCTGGTGCTGGTCGGCGTTGGGGGAGGATTGGCGGTGTGATTGACGGGTGTAGAGCAAATTGGTCGCAAAGTGACCGGCGGCAAAAGCAACCGAGATGCATCATTCTCATCCCATTTTTCTGTGACGGCCGGCTGGATCAGCAAACCAGGCCGACCAACACCCAAGTCCCAGCGCCGCCTCTTTTTTTTCGTTTTTTTTCGGGCTCCAGCCTTTACGGTGGCAGCGAAAAAAGAAACACAAAAAAATCTAGAGTCATGTGGCGCGCTGTTTGCACGCGCACCGCTCGGGGATCAAGAGATTTTGGAAACGAGGGCCGTTGCACAGACGCAGACACACGCACACACAGACAACAGACACGCTTGCCGTTGATCTCACTTGCTTGCCCGGCACTCCCTTGCGGGCTGGCTGGCTGGCTGGCTGGCTGGATGTCCCACATGACGGTGAAAAGACCCCGACAGGCTCAGAGGGCTGAGCTTGCTGTTGGTGCTTTTCCCATGCCGCGGGCACGTTCTAACCCGCTGTCTCAAGCGTGGGAGTCACTTGCCACACGAGAAGAGAACCGTGTCTGATTCTCAGGGGTTCTGATTTTGGTCCCTGTTCCAGACCGTTCTACGCATCATCCCTTTTGCGCCGAGTCTACTCGCTGTCATCGTGACCTCCTTTTTGTCTTTTGTTTATTTTTTTCTTCTTCTTCTTCGTTTTATTCATGTAGCATCATCCTCAGAGCCAGCTGATGGAACGCCACAAACACCGCATCTTGCCTCTGGCGGCGGCCTTTGTGCTCAGAACAGCATGCTGCTCGCGGCGCGCCTCAGCCTCAGGGGCTCGCCTGCTGGTTGGGGGATACCCACCCGTTCGGAAACGTCACAAGAAAGAAGGCTTTGATGGAGCCCTCTTGGTCCGAACACCCCCTTGGCCTCCCGCAACAGTCCTCAAACGAGACCATGGCGGCCACGACCCATCGGCCTTCATGCTAAGCCGCCTTTTTGTCTGTGTACCTACTGTGCCGTGTTTGCTATCGCAATCGCCCCCGCAAGTCGGCTCTTGTCGACCGTGGCGGGCGTAGCAGCGCCTCCGTCTCCGCGTCCGAGATTGGCGGGCGGGCAGGCGGGGGAGGGGGGTTCACCTTGTCGCGGCAGAGTAATGAGGGGGACGTGCAATGCTGGGCGGCAGTGACAAGGACAGCGGTGATTGATTGGGTTGAGTAGCAACAAAAAAAAACCCTGAGGATTAACAGTTTCGGGATATTCACCACGGGCCACAGGAAATTGGGGGGGCCCTCGAACGACAGGCGGCAGGCCCGATTTGAGGCCGACAGACAAGTGCCGATCACCACCATCCGGCTCTTCCTCTTAATCTCACAATGTCCCAATGTCCAAGCCCGGCGAATGCGGAATGGACGAGGCGAGCGCCAGGCGTGAGGGTTGCCGCCGCGATTCACATGGGCCTTGGTCCCCTTAACATGGAGCTCTGCCGAAACGACCGGTGGCGAGGGCTGGCACAAAGGAAACAAAGACGAGGCTCGGAGCTCTTGCTGCGTCACAGTATTTTTTTCCCCTTCTTCTAATCCCTGGAGGGAGCCGTGGGAGCGTCATTGATGCGGGCGATCCATTGATGAGATCGGCCAACCAGAGCGAGCCATGGTGGATGATCTACGCATCCGAGACTGCGCCTCGACCAAACCCGCGCGTCCACCCCTCCTTTTGCTTGCTGCGGGGCCCTCGGACCCTGGACACCACAACCGCAGACCAGGGCAGCCGTCGGTCTCGAACCAAGGCGGCGCTGCGAGGCGGGCTGGCCGGCAAGGCTTGTTTTTGTTTTTCGCATGCGGCAGCTTAAGCCGACGAGGCGAGCGGTGGCGATATTTTTTTTTCTTTTCTTGGCCATGATGCGCAGCTCGGAATCTGCACACCCCTCAGGAAAGAAAGCACGCGGTTGGTGGCACCACGCGCCACAGCAGCAGCAGGAAACAGCCCGTCGTCGACGTTTGAGGAGGGGTCCGTCCGTGGGGCCAATCGCAGACCACGACTTGTCGTCTCTGACCTGCTTGCCGGATGTGAGGTGATGTCGACGCTCTGCCAAGGCGCGACCTCGTGTGTCTGGCGGCACCCTTCCCCGTGCTCCCCTCTAAAAACCGTCCCAAAAAAAAAGTGTGTCCATGAGGCTATCGCAGCCCCCGGCCAAGCCGCTGCTTCCGGACAGCCCCTTCCCATCGCATGCTAGCGCCCGCCCCTCCCTTTCGCCCTGCCGTCCGTGTGCTTTTTGCGCGCGCAGGCAGTCGTCGAGGGACGCATCTGCAACCCGCCAGGCAAGAAAAAAAAAATCAATCACGCGCGGCCTCGACTCACCATCCCGGCTCGGCGACATCAGACGAAAAGCCATGCGCGCACACACACGGGCTGCCTGTTGTCACGACGGCATGATGGTTCAAGGGTTCACGCCCCTCCTTTACCCACAATCCAGGGGAGGGGCCGTTTTCTGTTTGTTCGGAGGAAATCAATAGATCGACTTGGATCACCGTCCTGTGGCGCCGCCCTAGGCGATCAGCTCGGTTCGTTGGTGTGCGCAGCGGAGCCAGCCCTCAACGTCGCGCAAAGTGCATGCAGCCGGGCTTGATGCCATGGAAGAAGTGCGATCGTCGCCGATGATGGCATGTCTGCGTCTGTGAGCCTGTGTTTTGCAGGCTTCCCCTCCACCGCCGCCCTGTTGTCTCTCCCCGTGGCCGAAACGAGGGCTTTGCCGACCAATGCTTCTTCTCCCGTGCCTCTCGCCCATCCATCGGTTCCGCCAGAACCAAAGAAGAAAAAAAAACCCCCACCGCGGGGGGACCCTCCCCCCCTATGACGACGGTTTGCTGCGATCTTCCCACCGCTGCGGCCATGGTGACGGTATCGTGGCATGGCCAGGACCCTCCGAGCGCTGCACTAGCAGCGTGGCGCCCGTCAGGAAAGAGGACGAGGCATGGCCATGTCTGATCCCTCGTTGCCGGCGGCACACGGCTAATCACGCTCCTACTCGACCTGACTTGCACAGCCAGTCACGGCAATGTTGCCACAACACCAGCTCGCCGTCATGGCAAGTGAAGCGACCGAGCCTCGAACCTGGGTGCTCGACGCCGGCCGGGTGTTTTCACGACGCCGCTCGGCTGCCTCGCGCATGGTTGGATCCCTCTCTACAGTAGCTCTTTTTTTTTTGTCTTCCTTGCTTGGCGTGCGTGCGATGTGACTCTCGCCATGTCGTTTGGACCTCCTGTCCACCTTTTTTGAGTTTTTATATATTAACTTTTTAATTTTTTATACACACACACACACACACACACACGCATACACACACTCACATCATACCAAAAAAACCCTGACCCATCGGAAACTATAAAACGAAAATCCTGATAGACCAGTGCCCATCTCACCCGCACTAGCCGCCCACTTCGCGGCACTTACTACTGCGGCGAGGCATCTCGGTAGCATTGGGGGCTGAATCCGCAGCTCAGGCCGGGTCGGGATCACGGCGCATGTGGCACGGGAATGTCGGGGGCGCTTACTCGCCCGCTCAAGTGTGTGCGGCGCATGTGCGAGGAGGCACGACGCCATCACTGCGCCCCTCCTTGGCTGCGTGCAGCGTTCAAAGGGAGGAGGGATGGATGTGACGAGTGCAGTAGTGCGATCGCGCTGGGTAAAAAGCAAAAGAGGGAGAAAAAAAAAGAAAAGCGAGACTACGGCAACCCCCTCACTGCACACCGGCCTGCAGTCTATTGATTTTAATGCCGCTTATTATGTCATCCCTTTTTGCCCCAAGGACCGTGAGAGAGAAGCCGGCAGAGAGGGCCGGTATGCTTCGACCGAGCGCACCACCACCACCACCACCACCACCACCACCACCGCCGCCGCCGCCGC
>PYSQ01000396.1:0-30675 GCA_003049435.1 Nakataea oryzae
CCTGCGCACAATGCCAATCCAATTATGCAGGCGCTGTTACATCGCCAACTTTCATCCACGTTTTCGCGTCCGATACCAAGCTCCACGGCCGCCCCCTCCGGCAAGAACCTGCCGGGCGGCGGAAGTGAGGATGGTCAGGATGTCTGCTAGCGATGCCGCGAGGGGGCCGTCGTCGTCGGCAATCTCCCACGCTGCGAACAAGAAGGCGGATCGCTTCGCGTCATCACACTCCCTAAGCGCCAGGCTGAGCTCAACAGCTCAGCCTTCGTCCTCCCAACGAACTAGGCCGGAAACGGGCTGGTGGGGAGATGGGCGGTTGCGATGGGATACGCCCACCGAACTTGATGGACAGCCCAGCCACTTTTCAGCCCTAAAAGCCAGCATTCACACCCAATAACCTGGCACCTTTCTAGCCCCCATACCGCTAGCTAACGGACGAAGACCACGCGAGAACAAGCCACCAGCGTCAACAGCTTATCAGTGCCCCTGACCCTACCATCTTTGAATTCTTCAGAGGTGGAATGTTCCTCCAGGGGAGCGCCAAACGAGATGTTCCAAACTTGTACCTAATGATGACTGGTCTTATTTTTACATGACAAATATGGAATACAATGGCGCCTTTCCCGACTAGGTAGGTCGCCTACCCAAAGACGTAGGAACACTTAATTCACACGATGTCGGAGATTGCTCTTCATAATCGCGGTTACATATTTGTTGTCTTGTATTCCCCTGCCTCCCCTCCCAAAGGTGAAATTAAAGCGCAACATATATAAACATGGGGTATCATATTCGCCCGTAACAGCTGGCAAGCAGCACAGAGAAGACGAGGCGGAACAGAACAAGAAAAAGAAAAAGAAAAAAAAGTCACCCATCAGATCGGGTGAAAGCTCATTCACAGCTCATCAAATGCCCGTAGCCTTTGCTCGGCGTCAACACGGGAATCTCTTCCACTTCGCTTAAGCGACTTGAGGAGACGTGAAGCAGGGGACGGATCCTCGCCATGATCCCCAGACCCGACAGTCCCACCACCGACCACTACCCCAGGCACTGGGACGTGGCCGCTTGCAACGGCAGACCGCACCCAGTCTGGCGGGTCGCAGGTTTGTGGTGTTGCCGACGACATTGCCAGCTTGCCCTTGTCTGTCACGTGGGACTGCTGCTGCTGCTGTGGCACGTCGTGCCCCGCGAGGACGAGTAGAAACACTAGCATAACGAGCACGAGCAGCGATGTGGCAACCCAGACTGTCTTGAGGCGCCGGCGCGTGCGCTCCTGCCACTCGCGGTCGGCACGTTCCCATCCTTCGATCCTTTCGTGTACGGCGTCCACGCGTCCACTGAGCTGCTGGATGCGCTCGCGCCCGTCGTGGATCCGGCTCTGGAGCGACTCGATACGTCGTCGCTGCGAGTCGAACGTGCCGAGGCCGGTTATCTGTGCGCCGATGTCGGCCACCAGCTCGTCTGTCTCACGCGAGAATCCTTCCGCAGCGTCCTGCCATGCCGCCCGCAGCTCCTCCAGCGCCCCCGCCGTGTTTCCCAGTGCCCCAAGCTTGTCCATAACCGATATGTAGGCATCGTCGAGCCGCCGTGCCGTCGAGGTAGACGTGGTATTTAGGTCTGTCACTGCAATTTGAAGGCCACTAAATGGGTAAAGGAGAGCATGTGAGTAGGGCGGGCATGTAGGCGGTAGATATTTATGAGGGGGAAAGGCACGCTGTGCAGACAAAGAAGCCAGGAGAAGATAAACATACGCAGCTGTGGCTTGTGCCTTCTCCATCTCCGAGGCAGGATCCTCCTCCCTATGTGATCTTCGCTCGGAGGCAGCAGAAGGAACTGCCGGAGGCGGCCGCGAGGGCACATCGTCGGAGGTGGAGGCGGCCAGGATGCTCGGCCTGCGGCTGGGATTCGGGGTTGTGTTCGGTGTCACGCCCTCTGACCGCGAAATTGCGATCTCGAAAGAGGGCCGGGGCGGCGGGAAGTTGGACACAGCGCTGCCGTCGTCGGGTTTACTGCCGTTGGCACTGATGCTTGTCTGCTGGCGGTGCGAGTGCTGATGGTGACTGTGGTGGTGGTGGTGGTGCGGACGGGTAGGCGTCGAAAGGTCCGAGACGGATCTATTAACCTGGTGCTTCGGGCGGTGAGATGTCGCGGCACTGTGCCTCAAGGCCGTGTCGGGGATGATCCCATTTCCAACCATGGCTGGCCCAAGCCTGCGACGCCAGGCGGCGGGTGGGTGCGAAAATAAGCAGCGGCAACTAGTCGGGACGCCGGGCAAGCCAACCTAGGCCAGACCAGAGCAAACGAAAAAAACAGGCCAGGTGGACGCAGGGATGTGTGCTGCCCGGCCGGCTTCTAACGCGGATCCTGCACGTTCTCGAAGGTGCGGTGCGCCTGATCAAGCAGCAGCCCGGTTTGTTCAAAGGCGGAAAGTTTGAGGCGATCCAGAACGCAGGGTGCGCCTGAGCTGTGACGTTGTTTGTCGGGGCCACCCGCCAGCCCCAGCTGCCACCTGACACCACGACCCTCGCACGTGCCAAGGTCGCCCGGCAGACACTTGATCTTCACATGCTTGGCCACGTCAATCAGACGAACACAACTTAGCATATTGCGTAGATATCCGCCTAGGCAGTACTCAATCTAGTCCGAGTGCACATGAATAAGACACAAACTCTAGACACTCACTCGTGCATAAACCATGCATCAACGAATCGGTCGGACAACGGCCTCCCACTCAGAGCCTCCTTGTGTTGCACGGGCGGAGATTGGTCTAGGTCACGTAAATTCATCTTATTCCTCACTATTTCACCTTCGTCCCTCGACGCGCGGCGACACATGTTAGCACGATGGCTGGAGGTGTGCAATTGGTTACTATGACTCGTGGTAATTCCGTGTTAATACAGGTGGCTTTGCTAGGTCTAGCATCATAAGCCTGGGCTACGGGAGGACATGGTTCCGTTGTAGCTGCAACGTGGTATAAGTTAGATGGCCGATGCGCGTCAGCCGTAAATAGGCAGCTGAGAGCAGCTAGCCCTGTTGCCTAAGGCTGGCTGGGCCCCTTCTGACCCAGGAGTCGCCGGTCTTTGTCAGTATGTGGCGGCACAGTTGGAGCGAGACTCCTAGCTCCGGCCAAACCACCTGCCAACGCCCCGATCCCGTCGCCAAGATTGGCCTAAACCGGGTTGATCAAACCCGGTAGTCCCCTTGACCTGGTGACGAGCCCTTTCTCGCTGGCTGACTGTCCCCCGCAACCCCTTCGGTAGGTTGTTGGCGGCAAAGGCGAGATACAGAGAGAGCACGATAAGGCCCCAGGAAAACAAATCAAAACACTCCCCCGCCCGGCGGGTTCGCTTGAGCCATAGTGACCGAGCCGTGACTGTTGCCAGACGCTTGCAAGACGCACTATGGTCTTAGTAGGAATCATGTCCGCATCGTATGCATGTGCGAGCAGCGCGGGAGCTGGACGGGGTAGAGTCTGCACATGCGTCGCTCACGAGTTGAGCACCTTGTTGCGCTTCTCCCTCCTCTTTAGCCTCTCGACCCTCTTCTTGTGCATCTTCTCGGCCATCTTCTCGTATCTCTCCTTCTCTTCCTTCGCAGCTCTCCTGTCCTTGATGGCTTGAACTCGTTGCTGTTATCCGCCCACTCATGGTCAGCAACCGTGCGAATGCTGTCGAACGTCTCGCGAGACTGCTATTCTTTCCACACAGCAGTTGACTCTCACCTGTCTCTCTTCTTCCTTCTCGTCCTTCATCTCCTTCTCCTTTGCCTTGACGGCCGCCATCGCTACGCGCTCCTTTGCGCGCTTCTCATACGAAGTCAGGCCGGAGCCCGGCCGGAAGGCCTTGCGAGGTGCATGCCACTGCTTTCCTGCAATTAAGAGTGTGCATATTAGACTTTGATTTGTTTGCCCGATCGCAAAGCGCCAGCAGCACTGTTGATGCGCTCGTCGGTCGCAGGGCAGAACTTACCATTTTTTCTCATGCCCAATGGCTTGGGTGGGGGGTTTGATGCGGTGGTCTCAGCGCTCGACATATCTGCTCCTTCCTTTTTGAGATAAATCATAAACCTGGCAGGATGCAGTTCACTATGAACGGCCGTTAAAAGTGCCAACGGGAGGCAGTGGATGCGCGCGAGAAGGGAGATTGCGAATTTACGCGCAGTCGCAAATCTCAAAATGGGTGCAAGGCGCAGACGAACTTTTTTTTCTTGGCGTCCGGCAATTTGCCGCCTGCGCGCATTGCTTCATGGGGGCTCTTGGGGGGCGGCTCCGTTGACCGCCTTTTCGGGGGGGGACCCAACACCCCACGTTCAAGGACCAATGATTCGTCAGTGGAGCGCTCCACAATGTTAAGTTGGTGAGATCCTGATTCCCCTTGAACAATGGGCAAGTTTGGCTTGACCATCGTAGAACCCAAGAGGCGGCTTGCTGCCGCCAAATCCCATACAGGGATCCTACCTCACGCGGTGTTTGTGGTTTTGAGGGAGGCTGTATTTTCCGCTGCTATTTCCCCATTCGCCTCGTGAGTGGTGCGTAATCAGTGACCGGCTCAACCAGACTGCCCGTTCACTACGAGGATGTCGATCCCGTCCACGGTCCTGTTTTTACATGCGCATGTCGGACTTTCAATTATCTAAATACTTAGAAGCATCGTGTTTATCTGCGGTCTCAGAGCCGCGTACGCGAGTCGGCATCCAAGAGCACTTGAGCAGACACACCAGGTGCTAAGCCATGCGACCCCCACGGGGAGCACAAGAAAAGCGTGTAGATGATGGAATGTGATAGCCCGAATGAACAATGAGCAAGTCTGTCGTGGACAACTCGCTAGTGCCAGTTCGTAAGTCGGACAATAAGATCCGATCGAATTGCCACAAAAAAACCCCCCACAATGCGCGACTTTAATCTTTTTTTTTCTTGATTTGTTTTGGTTTGTTTCCGTCGTCTTGCCTATCATCCCCTCTGCTGTCACTCTCCTCGGCTATCTGTGCAAGATCACCAACGGCTAGCACGGCAGGCAATTGAGAATAGGGGGCCGAAAAAGAAAAGAAGAAAAAAACACTGTCTGGGGAACCCTTCCGCCCCTCCCTGGTTGGCTACGTGGATGCAGGCAGTCTCCGTCAGGGTGCAGCAAAACAAGTTGTTTCGGCGCATACAAAGCCCACCTAGCGGAACAGCAATCTCGCATGAATTGCAGAAGCTTATCTCGGCCAATTTCGCTGCCCTCTTCTCCTGCCGCCCGTCCGCGCGGGATCAAGGGTCTTGTTTTGTCGTTTACAGCAATCCCTTGCGCAAGGCAAATGACGCGAGTGTCTCAATTGAGGCTGCGCATGCGCTGTCTGCCATGCAGGTAGACTTGCCTAAAATATATTCGTAATGGATGTGGAAGACAGCCGCAATACCACGTCTGTGTCGCCCGCGTCGTTGGAGCTCGTCCCAATTGGCAGGTGTGAATTTGGCTGGTGCGCAGCCCGACAGCCTCTCGCGCCGATCGATCGTACTTAGACAGCTGCACTTGGGACATTACGGAGCCACCAAAGTACCCGAATGGCGCTGTCGTCAGTTTTTTTTTCTCTCCGGCCAGTCGGCCGCGTGCGGATCTGCCCTGGCTCTTAGGGATGGGTCTAGAAAAGGAATGGAGACCGAAGGCCAGAAAGGAACCGACGTCCAATGGCTTGCAGCCAAGTCCCATCCAGACAGCGGCTGTTGCTGGCGGCGTTATGCAGACCAGCCCGTGCGCGCGGGCGCCCGCTCCATATTGGCAGGGATCAGGGGGCTCGCGATGGAGGACCTGTTTTCGTGAGGGGGGCTAATAGCAGGCCCTGATTCGCTGGTTCGCTCGCGGAGGCCAAGGGCACCAAGGGGCCCACTGCAGCCGGTCCTACAGGCCCCAGAGAGGGGAGGGCATCCATGGTGCCATCTGAGAAGACAAAAACAGGCCGCTCTTTTATTGCGCTGTGGCCTTGCTTCTCCAGGATCCCACGACTGGCGATGGGGGACGCGCGAACAAGGTTGGCACTCCACATTGATTGGGGTTGCCCCCATGCATACCATCGGAGGAAGAGGAATGGAGACAACCGTCAGTTGACATTTCGTGGGATCGCGGGACTTGGGGCCTGGCTGTCATCAGTCGCTCGGCGAGCTGCCACCGTTTTAGCCGACCGTCTCGAGCCCTGGTCAGGTACCCAAGCTAGGGCAATCGCAGGCAGGATGGGCTGCCCCAACTTTGGATGCCGCCCACGCAGTCGTCATGACTCTGCCTCTCTGGGGTTTGCGCCCTCGTGCTCGGGAAGTGGAGGCCAAGAAGTTAAATTGGGAGCCCACTCGCACTTGTCTTGCTGTCAAGTGAACAGGACACGACCCGCGTCCGCGCTTCGCGTTGTGAACTGGAAGCGGAGCCGCGACGGTCGGGGCGGCAGAGGGAGACGCAGGCGCGCGAGGCGCACTGACTGGGAGGGAGCCAGGCGGGCCAACACACGGGGCTGCCCGTGGTGAGGTTGTTTGACGCAAGGGAGAAAAACGCCGACCACTTCGTATCAAAGCTACCGGACAGCACGCCTCTCCTTCTCGCCCGGCTCTCACCTCGGATTGGCGTGTTTTAATCAGCACATGCAGTGTCGGCCAGCTATTGCTGCGGGGATGCGATGCATGCAACCCAAAAAGGGCTGTCGATGCTGAGGGAGGGTCAATGTTCATTCCGAGTCGTCGATTCGAGTCTTCTAAATCGGTCCTTCAGCCAGACATGCGCTAGCCCAGGGGCCAACCTGGGCTGGGCTGGGTCCCAGGCACGCCAGGCCCAAGGGCGCTCCCTGCTCCGGCCTGCACCCTGGATGCGGCAAACAATCTTTGCTCGGTAGACTGTCGGCTGCACTCGCAAGGGCTGGCATACCCGGTAATGAAGGGTTTGATGAAGCCTGTCGCATCCGAACGCGGTCACCGGTGCGCTTGTGCACAGTTGCGTGCCCTTTTGCTCTTTTTCGATGTTTGGCCTCCCCTCCCAGACAAGCTCTGCCCCTTGAGCAAGCCCGCTCGCTGCCCGGTCGAGCAGGGATGGCAGCGGCAGCGTTCTCTCTCGGATGGTCACAAGGTTTTAAGCGACTGAGGTTTCCTCATGTACCAGAAAAGGGAAGCAAGTCAGACGGAGGCCCGCCAGGACCGGTCCGCATCAGGACTCTGCCTGATTTGACGCAGGCGAATGTCTCCGCGCCGCGCCACGGTGTCTTCCTCGCAGCGGGGTACAAAGCGCGCTGCTGATCTGATGCCGAGATGGGCCCCGGCACATCTGTGGCAACATTTAGTTGTGCAATACGGAAATTGTGCAAACGAAGCGGAGCGGGATAAGAAAGAGGTTCAGGGAGTCTAAAGCAAAAGAAGCGGAAAAGAAAGAAGAAAAACGAAATGACTGGTGCAGATAAATGTGCAATCTTAGCCAGTGCACACAGGGGATGCCAAAGTCTCAGCCAATAACGCAAAACTCGTTGGGATTGGAAAACAAGGCTCAGCACGACAAGAGGCAGAGAGGCGTGGCGGCGCCCAACTGACGAGGCCGACAATCGAGAGCCGACAGCACCTCGCGACGGGAGCCAATAACAGCGGCTTCGGGTGCAACGGCAGCCTGGCCCAACAATTGAAGCCTGGTGGTTCAATCCCTGTGGGTTACGCCGTTGTTATGATGAAAGGGGTTTTGAGGGACCGAACGGGCGCGGATCGCAGGGCGTGTATGGGTTTCACCTACGGGCTGATCTGGGGAACACAGCACGATCTTGAACAGATATGGACTCCCCTGCCGCCTAGCGCAGGCGGCTGCCAGGCTAGGAAACGGGGTTCCATACTAGGTGCAACACTCGCATCGCGAGGCAGCCAGGTCTGAATTCGATCTGCACGGCGTGTGCCAGCCACAGCAACCGCACGACGGCTGTAATACGGCCAAGCAGGGCATCATGCCCCTACAAGCGCCACCAAGGCGCAAAAATGCCACCCTGCTTCGGGCACTGAGGCCACGCAAGGGAAGGCCGGCTCCGGAAGGGCCTGCGCGACATCTGCATCTGCATCTACATCTGCATCGCTCCATTGCCATTTCGCCTCTCTCGTGTATCTCGGTCTTGCACGCAGCACGCGCCCTGGGCAGAAATGAAGTAGGAAATGGGCGATGGGCAACGAGGGCCAGCAGCGGCAAGGAGGGCGCATCCGATGGCAGCCTGCAAATAGCCCGGCGCTGCGGCTAAGGGGCATTTCGGATGCAACCAAGCGCTCGGGAAAGCAACTCGACGGGCTCATTCATGTTTGTGTCTCTGGGGTTGCATTGCTCGCATTCGCCCTTGGGCTGCTGGCCGTTTGAGTGGCTGAAATGAGCGGCCATCAGAAAGTCCCACAGTGCGCGCATATCCGTCCTAGCGGCCCACCCCCTCTCCTGGTCCAGCCAGCGGGCGCCCCAGTGTACCTGCACCTGCACCACACACACCAGGCAGGCCCTGCTAGAGTCCGCTCCACCCACTCACACCCACCCACCCACTCACACAACCGTGCGAAATGCAGACGAGGCCTGCAACCCGCGCCCAGCAGCGATTGAGCCCTCACTCCTCTCTCGCTCGCTGACCCTGGTGCGTACACACACCCACACCCACGCACAATGCTCGGCGGCGCACCTGGACCGTGCCCGCTGGCCCTCCTCCCTCCACCCTCTGGCCGGCTCCATTCCTTCTTCTCGACCTGTTCTGCTGCCTCTGAACATCTTCGTCCACCACCACCACATCCTTTCTTTCCTTCTCACCCTCCCACCACCGCCGCCCCGGGCCAATTCCAGTCGCGAGTCTTGAGATTTGCGCTGGTCTTGACCGTCCACTCCTTTCACACCAATTCTCCCCGCCGCCGAGCCCGAGGGCCGCATCTGGCCGACCGTTCGCGTTCGCGCTTCACGCTCGCGAATCGCTGAGGTGCTCGTCTTGCCAGTACGTCGCCTTTTAATTTTTATTTTTGCCGCGCCTTGCTGCCCTGCCCACCCGGACTCAGCAATACAGGGCCCGCCTTCGCTTGCGATTCAATTCGCACGCATTCAGCACCTCAGCGACGCACGAGGCCCCGGCTGCTAACATCGCCTGCTCACCTCAGCCTGCCATCTGCAGCCATTGTCGATAGACCCCCGAGACCGACGGATTCGCTCGAGGGTTTCCGGATCGCCGATACCTTGAACACACACAGATCGTACGGCAGTAGCACCCGACTGCTTAATTCACCTCGGCGGCAATCCCATGTCACCCTTGTCTTTCTAGGTTGCCTATCGATTCTGGTGCCGCAGCGCGGCTGGGAGCGAATATGGCAACCACGGTCGGCCCCGGCATGCCGCTTTCGCCTCAGCTGGTCGTCTCGGCTCATGCCGCAGACGTCCATCTCGACGTTGATGCCTCGCCGGATCAGCACGCGCCGTCTTCTCCCCGATCGGACCCGCCGCCAAATCCTCACTTCGTCTTCCCTGCCAGACCCGCTCCTTCCTCAGCACCTTCCTCCTTCTCCCGCGCCAGTGGAAGGAGACCAAAATCACTCGTCGACTCCTTTCAGCTGGGCGCTTCACTGCATGCCGAGCGAAACAGGCGAAAGTCTCTGTCTCCCGCCCTCCCGGATTTCTCTTTCAACCCCGGCGCGCCATCTCCCATTCCAGCCCGAGCGCCGTCGCCGGGTCGGTCTCCTGCTCTCCCGGATTTCAAGTTCAACCCTGGTGCTGGGCTTGCGGCACCGCCGCCTGCACCCGAGCATCCGTTCCTGAGCCCGCCGATTTCCCCCCACGCGCCACAGGCACCATCTTCCCCACGCGCCATTCCAACCCGGCCTGGTGGAGGACACCGGCGCTATGGCAGTGAGTTCGTCGGTGGCCAGATCCGCAGTGGAGATGCCATTACTGTGTTGAGCACCAGTCCCACCAAGTCGGAGAGCGGATTTGAGTCGTCTCCTCAGCTGAAGCCGGCCAATCCTCGGCGAGGACATGCTCATAGGCGATCTGCCGCCATCTCCAGCCATGACTTGTCCATGATCTTGAAGCCCATCAACGTCCAGGCGCGTGGCAACAGCGCACCAAACAGTCCCGCAACTTTTGGCCAGGGCGAATCGAACGGCTTTCCCGAAGTCCCAGTCCAAGAATTGGACCAGAAGGAGACAAGCGACGGAAAGGATGCTGCTGAGGTCGCCGCCCTGGATGGTCCCATCAACAATGCAGACGTCGAGGATCCCAAGAGTAAACCTTCGCCAAGGCCACCCAACCGTGCCCGGGTTGGGTTTTCCGACACGCTCGAGTTCATTCCCCGGCCGCTTTCTCTGGTTTCAAGCGACACCTCTAGCACCATGACAGCCCGTCCAGGTCATTCGCTCTCTGGCAGCATCTCCTCGGTCATCTCTCTCACTCTCACCGTCTCCACCGGTGTGGACAAAGAGGTGGCAGCGATGACAACCAATCCCCCGCGCCAGTCAGACGATATCCGACCCAGTACTGCCGGCGCCATTCTCGAACGATCTCTGAGCCCGGTAGTGTCAGAAGGCGCACGCTCACCCCTGCGTCGCAACTCAATTCCTCTCCTCAACATCCCGGTCCTTTCAGCTCCTGCGGGTACAGACAACCCCAGTCCGAACAAGGTACCAAAAAGGTGGTCCTTCTTCGGCCTGGAGCCCTTCGCCGGTGCATCCTCGCCGACCAAGATCCGTCCACTCAGCTCCAGCTCGTCGGAAATTGCACCGAAGCCCGCCACATCGGCATCCGACGAGCGTGAGACTGGAAGTTTCACAGACCCTGATGCAGAAGCGGACCAGGAACCCTCTCAGGATGCGGCATCCAAGAAGGGCAGCAAGAAGAAGAAGCAGAAGAAGGTCAGGACTTGGGCGGGTTCGATACTCACGCGGAAGTCGAAGCATCGTCACGCTAGGAAAGGCTCGAGGAGCCGTGTTCAGACGCCACCGCCTATGAACGAAGATGCGACCGATTCGGACTCGGACGGAACCGCAGAGGCGAACCTCGAGGCCTCCACGGCAGACGCCGAGTCTCCGGCAGCACCGGTGACAGAATGGCAGACCAGGCCGCCGACACCACCGGAGGACGACACTCCTTACCCCATGATCGACCTGGATGCTGCTCTTGGTCCTTTTAACACTCCTCTGCCAAGAAACGCTGAGTGGGATGCGGCACAACGCGCAAGCGGACTTGTCAAGCGCCCTCTTCACAGCGCCGCCAGACTCTCACCGAATATCAGCTATCAGCATCGGCGAGCTGAGAGTGCGCCGGAGATGCCTCCGTTCAACCGGGCCGGGATTCCTCGATTCAATAGCAACTCGACCATGGCCGATGTCTTTGAGGAGGACGAAGAGGACGATGCCAAGGCTGCCGCCAAGGACGCAGCCCCTGGTCCCGCGCTGTTGGACGGTCCTGCTCACGAGGCTGGGGCAGCAAGCATAGATATCCGAGTGACCACCGACATTCCGCGTTCGCCATTTATACATGCTACTGACCCGAGCGAAGATGCTGCATCATCGCGGGCTGTTAGCCGGAAGGGCAGTGGATTCAGCGGCTTCAGCGACGACGACAAGACGGAGCAGAGTATGTGTCTCACTTCGGAGTACTCGGCCAGCTCACTTCATGAAGAGATAATCATGGAGGAGTCTGGAAGCTCAAAGTGGAACGGACCTGACGGCACATATTCTATGGGGTGTGATACGTCTGGCTCGTCGACGCCTTCCCCACACCGGGCGTTCAAGGGGAAAGATTTGGCATCTATGGATGTCAGCCCTCTCCACTTGCCAACGCCATCCCTTGTACCCGTGAGCCCCTACTCGATTGGCCACTCGTCCTCATTCCCCTCGCCCAGGTCGCCCATGTCGTACGAAGACGGCAACCGCATCTCAACCCCGCCATCATCAGTTACGGAGGACAACTTCCAGTCGCTGCTGATGGGAGAGCCTGGGCCCGAGGTGCGACTCTCTATGGACATTCCGTCGCTTACTAGCAGTAACTCGACGATGACGAGGGAGAGCGCGTTCGCACAGACCATGCAGCAACTCTCGCAGCCGCCGGTGCGCGGCGAGCGACCTGCCTCGTTCTCGTCGCCTTTTGGCCGCAGGGGTAGTCTGGCGAGTATCGGTCGCCTGATTAGCACGTCCCACGGCGAGCGGAGCAAGCTGTCGGTGGAGGTTTCGCCGGATGCAGAGGAGAAGAAGTCCAAGACAAGCAAGGCCAAGCGCATCAGCCGTCTCATGCAGTTTTGGAAGCCCAAGGAGAGTTTCTCCAAGGCGTGATGCGAAGGCTTATGCGACGCTCACTCCGAGCCAGACTGTTCTTTGGGCTCCCTTCCGAGAACCTCGTGACAGAACTCCGGAATCCGACTACGATACAACCTCTGTGCCGGAAATGCAACCTCGTGGCAAATGAGAGACAAGATGACATGCTTGGCCAACGACTCAACTGCCTCGCTCGCAGGCTCTCACCCAAAAAGTTATCTAAGCCTGTGGCCTCCGGCCATCCCATCATCATTGGATGTGAGGCTGCTCCAAGAGGCCTACAGCTAATGCGAAGGGATACGGGGTCCCTTGTCCCTCGTTTCTTTTCGTTTCCTTTATGTTTTTTCTCAACGCTCCCTCATATGACTACATGGCTTTAGGGCGTTAGTCCTCATTTTGTTATTTCCTTTTCTTACCCTCATTTATTGATGACAGCATGAGGATAAAGCTTTGCATGACATCTTCCCAAGACATTTACGTCATCCTCATTTAAGCACGCCAGGCACCAAGGAGATCGAGTTGAAGGAGGGAGGTTCAGAGGCGAACATGGGTCGCACAGGCTGTGCGGTGTGTGGATCGCCGGTATATCACGGGGTATAGATCGCAAAGCACCTGGGTAATGCACAACGCACAGGTTCTAGGGCGGCATGGGGCAGGCAGGCTGGGAGAGGGGCAAGCAGCAGAAAAAAAGAGAAAAAAAGAGATGTCAAGATCGTGTCTGCCATCTGTGTCCACGTTTGGCTCAGGCCAAGGACCAGAGGTCGGATGACGCTTCCCTTTGGTTGCCCTAGCGGTCGGATCATGGTGTTTTGGACTTTTTTTATGTCGTTTTTTTTCTTCCTCCTTCTTTTATTATATTTTATGTTCTTCTTGGTTCGGCGCTGCCATCTCGTTTCCTCATGGAGTACATGTAGCGCAAACAAACGAAACAGCCAAAGCAAAAAAAGATGCCAAAAAAAGGAATGAAGAGGGGGAGGGAGCGGCAGGAGGTCGAAGGTGTTGGGCATGGAGGGGAAACCCAGACAAGTAAGCCGAGACAGCCTTGGAAACATGCATGCACAGTACGTAGACACCATAATAATGAAGCTGGTCTGTTCAAGGGACAGAACAGGGTGGCGGAGCCGTCGAGCGTGTCGTCGGGGAATGGTCAGACTTTGGTCGGTGAAGGATGAACGTGGCAGCTGCACAGCACAGACTACCTACTCTGTAAGGCCTGTGGCGTATGCACTGTAGCCAGAGTACCAGTCTTTGGGGCGATGGGGCTACTGGCCCGGTCAATTCAGAAGTGATCTCGTCAAACAAGGGCCCCACACATTGCACTACAGTAGGTCCTGCGGGGCGCCTGGACCCCCGGTTGGTGTGCGCTTGGCCGAGTCCAAGGCGTGAGGTGCGGATGAACCGCCGGCAGGACCCGCAGCCTCGGAGCAAGGTCTAGCGTCTAGACTAGGGGCTCAACGAGGTCGCCAATTGACTTGCCCCGGCTCCCGCGCGCCAACTCGGCGAACGTTTTCCCTTGATTCACCACGTCCGCGACAGCACACCTGGCTTGGATGGTGCCCAGGACGGCCGCTGCATTGAGATAGCCACCGCCCAGCACACCAGAAGAGAAGACGCTTGACCTGTGCCTTGACGCACGTGCAAATCGCCAAACAAACAAAGCCAATCGACAAAAGGGCGCCGCACTTCAGACGCCCCCGACGCAAGACAGACAGACACATCCTCCTCACCCACACCCACACACCCACACACCCAACCATGTCGGGCTCGTCCTCGTCGCAGTCGGCAACGCGCCGGCTGCTCAAGGAGCTCAAGAAGCTCGACGCCTGGTACGCCGACTCCAGCAGCGAGGACGGCGTGGAGCGGCTGGGCCCCGCGCGCGACGGCGAGCTGCTGCGGTGGGAGGCAGTCATCAACGGCCGGGGCATCGGCGGCGGCTACGACGCGGGCCGCTGGCTGCTTGACATCACCATCCCGGCCACGTACCCGATGCACCCGCCGGCCGTGCGCTTCGTCACGCCCGTCGTGCACGCGAACGTGGCCCTGGCCGACGGCGAGGTCTGCCTCGACCTGCTCAAGGAGGCCTGGACCCCGGCCTACAGCATCCTCGAGACGGTCCGCGCCGTCCGCCTGCTGCTGGCCACCCCGGAGCCCGACTCGCCCCTCAACGTCGACGTCGCCGCCCTGGTCCGCGCCGGCGACGCCATGGGCGCCGCCCGCCTCGTCGAGTTCTGGATCCGCGACGGCGGCGGCCGGTACGACGGCGAGTGAGTTGGCATATCGCGCACGCGCACGCGCGCGCCGCCTGACCTGGCCTGGCCCGCCTAGTTGGGGTCTCCACCATGGCTTGCGGATGCAATGGCATCCACCACCACCGTCGCCGTGGTGGCGGTATTTACTTCCCTCGTTGAGGTGTGGCTGTGAGGATTGGCGAAGGAAATTGTCGGTTTGCTACGGTGCCTCCCAGCCCTTTATTTTCTTATTTTTATTTTTGTTGTCTGTTTTTTGTACTCCGCCGTTTTTTTCTTTCTCCTGCCGCCGGCTGTGCTCGTCTCTCTCAGATTGTTAGAGATTGGAGTTGTAGATATACACCTGATGTGATAGTACTTGTGCCCGCTGATATTGCGAGGGCGCAGGAAGACGATAATGAGGGATGGAAACCAACACAAAGCGAGGAAGAATAATAATAACAATCCCTCGAATCAGATCAAGGAATATCCCGTCGTTGTGGGTTGAGTGCTCCGCGCATCGGACTGTACCTCTCTGATTACGTCAGAGGGAGGGGAAAAAAGTTGGGTGTGAAGCAGATAAAGAAAAGGAAAAAAAAAAGCTTCATATTTTCGGCAACCCCCGCGCCCCTCCTCCTGGTGCTCGTGTTCCTCCATCACCACCACCTGACTCCTCGCTGAGCAAGGCAGTCAGCCTCCCTGGACCAAGCACTCCCCCAGCACCGTGTCAGCCAGCAAGCAAAGATGGGGGCGACGCAGCGCATTGCCATCGTCTCGGTCTACGACAAGACGGGCCTGCTGGACCTGGCCAAGGGTCTCGTCAAGAATGACGTGCGCATCCTGGCGTCTGGCGGCACCGCCAAGATGATCCGCGAGTCCGGGTTCGCTGTTGAGTAAGTGGCAGGACGCAGGCTGCGCGAGGGCAGCTCGCAGGCAGTGGCAGGTGGCTCGCCTCACTAACGCGCCTCGGCTTCCTCTCCCCTCCTCCCCACGCGCAGGGACATCTCGGCCATCACAAAGGCGCCCGAGATGCTGGCGGGCCGCGTCAAGACGCTGCACCCGGCCGTGCACGCCGGCATCCTGGCGCGCAACCTGGCCTCGGACGAGAAGGACCTGGCCGAGCAGAGCATCGACAAGGTCGACTACGTCGTCTGCAACCTGTACCCCTTCAAGGACACGGTCGCCAAGATCAACGTGACGGTGCCCGAGGCCGTCGAGGAGATCGACATTGGCGGCGTCACCCTCATCCGCGCCGCCGCCAAGAACCACTCGCGCGTCACCATCCTCAGCGACCCCAACGACTACGCCGAGTTCCTGCGCGAGCTCGACGCCGGCGAGATCAAGGAGTCGAGCCGCAAGCTGTACGCCCTCAAGGCCTTTGAGCACACTGCCGACTACGACGCCGCTATCGCCGACTTCTTCCGCCGCCAGTACGCCTCGGACGGCCTGCAGCACCTGTCGTTGCGCTACGGCGCCAACCCCCACCAGAAGCCCGCCGCCGCCTACACCAAGGACGGCAACCTGCCCTTCAAGGTCCTGTGCGGCGCCCCCGGCTACATCAACCTGCTCGACGCCCTCAACGCCTGGCCGCTGGTCAAGGAACTCAAGGAGGCCCTGGGCAGGCCCGCCGCCGCCAGCTTCAAGCACGTCTCGCCCGCCGGCGCCGCCATCGGCACCCCGCTCACCGACGACGAGAAGAGGGTCTACATGGTCGAGGGCATCGACGGCATCGACTCGTCGGCCCTGGCCCAGGCCTACGCCCGCGCCCGCGGCGCCGACCGCATGAGCTCCTTTGGCGACATGATCGCCCTGAGCGACGTCGTCGACGAGCCCACGGCCAGGATCATCTCGAGGGAGGTGTCCGACGGCGTCATCGCGCCCGGCTACGAGCCAGCCGCCCTGGCCATCCTCAAGAAGAAGAAGGGCGGCCGCTACCTGGTGCTCGAGATGGACCCCGAGTACAAGCCCGCCAGCCGCGAGCAGCGCACCGTCTACGGCATCAACCTGGCGCAGCACCGCAACGACGCAAAGGTGTCGCCCAAGTCCTTCGGCACCATCATCACGCCCAAGGACTCGGCCCCGCTGCCCGAGAGCGCGCTGCGCGACCTGACGGTGGCCACCATCGCGCTCAAGTACACGCAGAGCAACTCGGTCTGCTATGCCGCCAACGGCCAGGTCATCGGCCTCGGCGCCGGCCAGCAGTCGCGCATCCACTGCACCCGCCTCGCCGGCGACAAGGCCGACAACTGGTGGCTGCGCTTCCACCCCCGCGTCCTGGGCGCCAAGTGGAGGCAGGGCGCCAAGAGGCCCGACAAGAGCAACGCCATCGACCTGCTCGTCAGCGGCCAGCTGCCCAAGGCCGGCGCCGAGAGGGAGGCGTTCGAGGGCCTGTTTGAGGAGGTGCCCGTCGCCTTCACGCCGACCGAGAGGGAGGAGTGGCTCGGAAAGCTGACCAACGTCGCCATCTCGAGCGATGCCTTTGTAAGTCCCTCATTCCCCTCCCCTCTCCTGCGTGCTTCCTTCCGACTGGTGTGAGTGATGGTGGTGGCATCGGGCGTGCTGACAGTTCCTGCGACCCTCGACCTACCAGTTCCCCTTCACCGACAACGTCTTCAGGGCTGCCCGCTCAGGAGTCAAGTACATGGCTGCGCCTGCCGGCAGCCAGAACGACCAGTTCGTTTTCGAGACGGCCGAGAAGCTGGGCATCACCTTTGTGGAGCAAAACATCCGCCTCTTCCACCACTAAGGTGTTTTTGTGGCCCAACACCTGTGCCTGCCTGCCTGTGGCTGTTTATTGCCACGAATGGCGCCGCCGACGCAGCTGCACCAATCAGGTGTAAGTCATCAGTCCTCCTTGCAGACTACAGCTCTGCAGCTGGGCCCATCCACCGTACCTTTGACCGGCACGGCAAGCCAGGACGGCAAAAAGTAAAACAGTAAAACATAAAAAAAAAAGTTCGTTAGATTCCAAAACAAAAGCAAAAAATAAAGGGTTTAAAAAAAGGACCCCAGACCCAAAGTGGCCGGTTGCGTGGTTCTACGGTGGTGGCTGCACCAAACGGTATCCGAATAGAATCAATCCATCCCTCTATTTTTATATCGGCTCACATGTCCTTCCACACTGCCATATTATCGTACAACTGTACCTTTGCTCCGGACTCCCTCATCATCTTCTCACCGGGGGTATACGCACGGCCGTGAATTGTCTTGAATCAAATCTTTGTGAACTCCTGGCACTCCAAATCCCCTCCCCCAAAGCCACTGCCTGCCGCCCCTCATTTGCCTGTTTTCCGCCGCCGCCGAGACTGAAGTCAACCAACAATGGTTGGTCGCATTAATGCTTTGCCACCCCAATAACCAGATGAGCATGGTTTAGAAGATGCCCAAGAAAATAGCAACAAAAAAACGACTCCCCCGATAAAACTAAAAAAAAAAAAAGTCCTCCCAGATCTTCGCTTCGCTCTTCATCTCATTATAATACAAGTACCAAAAAAAACCCAAAAAAGCAAAATTCAAAAAGAAAAAAGGGCGCCCTCGTTCGATGCGAAGCGGGGCTGGTTGGGTAGAGAGCAAAGACCATGGCTGCGCGTGTAGCCTCTCGCAAAAGGATATGACAAAGGATGTGGTATAAGAGTAAAAAAAGGCAAATGCAGGAAAGAGCCCCCCCGAGACGGGTATCATTGATGCAATCATGTTATTACAGTGCCCGCGAACAGGGCCACTCGTGTTTCTTTTTTTCTCCCAAGAATAGATCGTGGCGTGGATGAGATGCAAGAGTAGGAGGTAGGTAGACAGTAGGACATTCCCAGTCCTTCATTTGTCGCTGTAGTCCTGTGGCGTCACGTTTTGTGTAAACTGGAACTGCTTGCTGGCCTTTGGGAGACCGGGCGAGGACATAGCCGAGGAGTCGGGGATGAAAGTCTCAGGGAACGCATATTCGGTCATGCCATTTCCGCCGTGCGCCATGCCAGCACCGTTGCTGCTGTATGGCACCACCGACGGCCCCGCGGTGGACCAGGGGTAGCTCGTGAAGGACGAAGGGCCTAGGCTGTGCGGGAACGACGGCGTCGGGGGCTGGCTGCTTCCGATGTAGCCAGGCGCCGATGATGCCATTGCAAACTCCTCGGACCCGAAGCTGCCCAGGCCAGGAGTCACTAGGGGCTCGTCCTGTGGGTTGAAGTTCCACGCTGCCTCGAAAGTGTTCATCTGCGCCGGCAGCATCTGGTGCTCCGAGTAGCCGCCGGTGCCTGCTCCGTTGATGCCCGGCGTGCCGGGTGGCGTCTTGAGCGTGCCGGTGAAGAAGCTGCCCGCAACGGCCGAGGGGGCGGCGCCGAGTCCGTAGTGCTGCTCGTCGTCGGACGCGCTCGAAGCCGCCGTCGCCTCCCTCGTTCCCTGGGTCGAGGTCGCCACCGACAATCCGCCTCCGCCAAAGTAGTCACCGCCAGAGGGTGTCATGGGTGATATGACGTTGCCGACGGCGGAGCCGCCCATGACGGGCGAACGTGCCGCCGCCACGGTGCTCTGGAGAGACCGCATAAGCGCGTCCTTGGTGCGCTCGCGGGCCAGCGGTGAACGAGGAGTGCCCGAGGCACCCCCGATGCTGGCGGAAGCCAGTGACTTTTGGATCCTGCCCGGCATTGCGGAGCCCGAGGCCGACGCAATCCGCCTCATGCCCGGGCTGACGACGTCGGGCCGCTTGGAAAGGTCCAGGCCCGTCCTGGGCCCGTATGAGTATGCCCTCAGCGCCGTCGCGTTCAGCTGTGCTGGCACGCCCTTGTTGCGCCTCGAGGCAATGTTGGAAGGCGGGGGAGGGGACTTGAAGCGCAAGTCGTCCGGCGTCGGGGGCGACGCTGGGTTCGAATCCGGGGACGAGTTCTGCTGCTCGGTGGTCAAGGACATGCAGCCGTCTGAGACGTCTTGGAAGGTAGTCGCCGGCGCCTGTTCGTTGTCCATATCGAAGGAAGACTGCGACTGCTGGGCATCCC
The DNA here is from genome assembly GCA_003049435.1 of Nakataea oryzae. Lineage (NCBI taxonomy): Eukaryota > Fungi > Ascomycota > Sordariomycetes > Magnaporthales > Magnaporthaceae > Nakataea > Nakataea oryzae. The sequence goes on from PYSQ01000396.1 coordinate 19,455, forward strand.
CTTGCCCGTCCTCCTCCAGCTCATGCATCTCCAACGGCACAACGAGTTGCGACGGGAACGACGGTGTCGGTGCCAGGATCGAGTCGGGTCCTGTGGTCGAGGTGAACTGGTGGTGGCTAAAAGGAGGTTGATCCTGGGTTTGAGAAGGCATGAAGCCGGGAATGGAAAGGCTATCCTGCATCATCTGCTGGGGCAGGACGCCTGCGCCGTGTCCCAAAAACCCGTCTTGGTATTCGCTCTGGCCGTCCAGTTCTGGGGCGAAGGCCGATGCCTGTGGCGCGAATTGGACATCGCTGGTGGCTTCGGAGCTTTGGAAAGGTAGCGATTCGGGTGACGGGTACTCCTCCTTGACGTTGCTGCCGCAAAAGTCGTTTTGCTCGATGCTCTGGTGTATCGAATGGCCAGCAGGAGATGCGTACGAAGACTCGTCAGCGGCAGGCGTGTCGTCTGCGGGCTCTGGCTCCTGGCGAGGCTCTGGGAAGGGAGCCGACGATGGCCTGCCGCTGTGCTGCTCTTGGGTCTCGAGGCCAAAGTACTCGCTGCCCACCCCTTCGGCGTCCGTGTCCGGTGACCTCGTCGAGCCGTTTTCGGATAGTTCGGATTGCTCTGCGGCCTGGCGGGCCGCAAACTCCTGGGTTTTCTTGATCCCCTTCTCCTTTGCTCTCCGGTTTTGAAACCAGTTCTGGACCGGGATTGTCAGCGAACAGGGACCATGAAGCTGTGCCGCACGTCACGCCACAGGGCGCACGCCACCGGTTTCCAGCACAAGTCGGTCCATGCGGGAAATGGCGAGGGACACGCCCGCCATGTATCCGTGCGTCGTGATTTGTGGCTAGTATGGGCAGAGGGGAAAACACGAGATACTTACGTTTATCCTGGGCTGGTCAACCTTTAGAATCTCGGCAATCTCCCGCTTGCGGCCGCTGCTGGGCTTCTGGTTCTTCTGAAACTCCTTCTCCAAAAGATCCACCTCGTCTTTGGAAAGCCTGGGCTTGGGCTGCTCCTGTTTTGTCTGAGGCGGCGCGTGGGCGGCGACCTGGGCCTGGTTCAACATAGTTCTCTGCTGCTGCATCTGGGCAAGCACGAGCAGTTGGTCGTTCGTGTACGGAAACGTGAAGCCCTGGGTGGGCTGTGGCTGCGAGAGCTGTCGGTGCTGGACCTGCGAATGCTGCTGGTGGTGCAGCTGGAGCTGGATATGATATGGGTTTTGCTGTTGCTGGTGTTGGTGTAGCTGATACCTTTGCTGTCCATGCTGCTGCTGAACCGGCTGGGCTGCGGCGCCATACTGAGGCATGATATATCCGGGCGGTTGGCCGCCGGTGCGGAACATATTTGCGTAATCCATTCTCTTTCCGATGACTGATTGCTCAGTCAGTGTGAGCAGGAGTCCCCCGGCCTTTGTACGGTCCAGAGCCTGAGAAGGTCAGATATCGCAGGTGCTAGTCGGTGGGAAGGTATTTCAGGTTTCCCCTCTCCCAGTATTCGTGGTTTCTTTTTTTAATATATATCGGCGGTTGCCCTCGAAGCGCAGTTGCGAAGGAGTGACTGTTTGGGGCGGGTGGTCCGCAAGTGAGTGGTGCAAAGGAATGACGGCCTCCAAGAAGACAGAATGAGTGTGGTCGACGACGACAGCGAGGGCTTCCCGCACTTGAGAGCGGCCTGGTATGAAGGGCGTGGAGAAGGTCGAGGCGGGACCTGATGCCTTTAAGACGGTCTGCGGTGATGGGCGAGGTCGGCGTGAGGGACGCAGGGGCGTGTTTGTTCCTGGGCACGACTGACGGACCAGGCCAAGCAAGGGCCGGCTGTGATAGACGCGATGGGGGGGAGATGTGAAACAGAGCCTCTAGCGATGTCTCTCCTGCCCAATGCGCGTCCTGTTCTTGTGGTTGAGCCGGAGCCAGGTCCCCAAGGGAGGTTCGACGAAAGCAAAAACAAGAGGCAAGATGGCGGCAGGCACTAGAGGCAGACGGTGCCAGGCACGGGGGAGGAGGAAGGAAGGGAGGGGGTGGTGTTGTAGAAGAGGCAGCGCAGAGGCTTCTCGCAGCAGCCCATGGTGTGTCGCCGCCCGCCCATCTCCCATGCTCATCTCACAGCCCTCGCTCGGCTCACTCTGGGCTGGACTGGGCTGGGCTGGGGGGTAGGGGGGTGTGAGTGTGCGTGCGCGTGCGGTTGGGACTGGGGGGGCAGCAAGCAGGAGCAGCCAGCAGCAAGGAAGCAGGGCAAGGCCTGGGAGGGGGGTGGAGATGTGCAGCAGGCCTGTATCGCGCAGGTATCGAGGTACCTCATGGCCATTGCGCGGCTTGCGGTGGCCCTGGTGGACCCCGGAGCTTTTGGCGGCCACTGGCACCAGGCAGAGGGCGAGGCCAACACCAAAAGCAGGAAGCGCGAGAGAGGGAGAGAGAGACAGCTCGCGACAGGGGTGGGCGCCGGGCTCAAAGCGCCATCGCCTGGGTCGACAGCGGGAGGGCACAGCAACTGCCCTGCACCCTGCACGCTGGCACAGGGCCTCCCCATGCGCTGTGAGTGTGTGTGCCTGCGGGCGGGGACCATGGCTGATTGACCACAGATGGGGAAGGATGGGGCCACACGCGAAGCGGCGGGCAGGGGGGTGTGGATGCCATCTCTCGAGTGCATGCAACCCTTAGCAGCGCAGTTTGGCCCCTGCCCGGCCCCTCCTCCAAGTCAGCGCAGCGCGCGGCCGGCTGTTGCACACCTCACCATCGCCTGCCCGCCTGCCTGCCTGCCTTGCCTGCCTTGGGCAGCCAGGCGGGCTGTTTTCTGGTGTGGGGAGGGGGCCTGGCGCTGCATCGCTGCATCGTTGCGTGGATGGATGCGTGGTCTCTCTTTTTGCACAAGTCTGCAGCGGCACCGCAGACGGCAACGGCAGCGGCACGCTTGGCCATCCGCCGCTTGCGTCCCGCGAGGACAAGAGATGGGATGACTGATGGCGAGGAGGACAGGGAACAGCAGCAGGGAGTCGGACGATGTGGGCCGGGCCTGGGTTAGCAGCTGGAAAGAAAGAGGATTGGATTCAGGGGTGGCAAGTACGCGATGCCGCATTGGGCTTAAAGCGCGGGAGCAGAGTGGACGAAAGGGCAGGGATGTGCGCAGCAAGTGGGGACACACACAAAAAAAAAAGAAGCGAAGGCAAGCAAAGACAGGCGAGGGAGGAGAAAAAAACGAGCGTGCGGTGCGGTACGGTCGGTCAGAGCGAGCCAAAGGGAAGGCACGATCAAGGCATGGTTCGCGCGGCCAGGGGAGTCGGGATCAGAACCAGAGGCCATCCATCGGGGAAAATGCAAGCAAGAGACGCACCGCGCGCTGCCCTGCGCCGGCCCTGGCTAGCATCGCGTGACGGACAATGCAGGGAGCGCGAATCGGGCCAGGGCGTCAAGCACAAACAAACAAAACAAAACAAAACAACCCAGACGGCGATAGAGAGAGAGGGAGGGGAAAAAATAGGCGTCGTCGCTTGGCGCGGCGCCGGCTGCGGCTGCCAGCCAGCTGGGGCCCGCCGGCGGCTCGGTGAGGTCGGCGGTGTCCTATCGAGGAGCGCCCCTAGCCGACGGGCGATTGATCTAGGCCGCCAGCTGCACAAAGCGTCACGAGAGGCAGGGCCGCCGTCGCGCGGGAAGAGGGGGGGAAAGAAACCCGCCCGCCGCCCGTGACTGGCCCCGTCGGCCTCGTGGGAAGCGCCTGGCAAATCCCGTCGCATTCGATCCCTCGTGGAGGGCCTTGTTGGTGCGTGCGTGCGTGCTGTGCCTTTGGACCACTGGCGAGGCGCGCGCGCGGGAAAGCCCAGCCTTCGCACCGCCCGCCGCGCAAGTCGTCACATGGGCGCTGCGCTGCCCCCCTGTCGGCCGCCATGTTCGCAGCAGAATGTCACAGTCGCGTCCTCAGCCGTTCCGTCGTTGCCCCCCGCCTGCCCTGCCCTGCGCCTGCTTGCGGCCGTAGGGAAACGAGGCGGCCCACACCTGAAGCCTCAGCTGCTGCTGCCCAGCGAACACTGCACTCGCTTGCATATTTGCTTTTTGTCCTTTCCTCTGTGTTCCACCTGTTCGCGCCCAATTCCGGCTTCCGGCTTCCGGCTCAGCGTCGCGCCGGTGGAGAACCGTGATGTTTGTGGTGGTGGTGGTGGTGTCCCGGCCACAGAGTCGCAAATCAAAACAAACAAACAAACGCCCGCCTCCATGCACGAAAGCCCGGCGCTTAGTCAACAGCTCGCGGACCAACAGAAGCCGAGCCGGTGCGCCACTACGGCTGTTAGTCAGCGGCCTAGTCCAGCATCAGAAGCCTGTGCCTGGCTAACAAGCGCAAGGCGTCCGTTCGCCAGGCGCTACGAGCCCCCTTTCCGAACGGCCATCGTGCATTCTGTCGTCACATCTCTGCAACAGCTCCTGCTGGGCAGACGTCCCCAGGTACACACGCCCGAGCACATGCAAGGCCTAAACCCTGCCCCAGCAGTCGTCTTGTGCCATGTCTGCCCAAAGAGGCACAGGATCAGTGTAGGCGGGCATCCGTCTTTACTGAGATCGTCGTGGGCCCTACTGCATGCGTCGAGAGAAATCCATATCAATCGTACGTCCATCCACAGGACAAGGAGCAAAAGTCCGTCGGGTCGGTGCCTGTGGGCAGCTAGCAAGGGTTCAGGGCACAGCTTCATTAGGACGGAGCCCAGGGCGAACCGATTTAGCTCTCCAGTGCGCCGGGTCGCGGTTGTTGTCGCACCAGTTCGGTCCCAGACTATGCAAGCCAGACGGAGCCGTCGCTCTGCGCTCAAACGAAACATGCTCCGGAAAAAAGTAACGAAAAAAGGGGGGTTTCAACCAACCCACCTTAGTCGAGCAAAGATGTTGCAAGCAAAAGCATTCTGGCTTGGATCTGACCTCGCCCGGCACTACGCATCTAGTCGCCATTCATGCCACCCCTCCCCTGGAAGAACTGCCCGGCCCCCCCCCCCCAGTCCTGATCTTCAGGGCAATATTTAGAGCACAAAGGAAACAAAAATCGATAGGTGACAATGGACGGATTTGATAAAAAAAAACTACGAACTGGAAGATAAAGAAATGGCCCCTGAGCAGGGATCTTCAGTCCCTCTGTGGCGCCCGCCCGGGCGTCGTTCGCAGCAGTGGACGGACGGCCGCAGATGATAGTTGTGATGGGTGAGTGCGTGCTACCGGGTGTCAGTCAATGACGCTGCTGGAGGGATTATCGATCGCCCTCGAGCTCGAGGTGCTGTCCGCAGAGAGGCCCGGCAAAGTCACGGAGGGATGTCGACAAAGAGCCCTGGCCAGGTGCGGTGGATCACAAGAGAGGCTGTTTTGTGGGCCCATGGCTGTAATTTTGGGACTTTGGTTCCCGATTAAGGTCCCCGCGCCGTCATCATTGGCCATTTTTCCCGACCCTGGACCCTGGGGGTTCGCTGGATGGCAACCTCGCTGAAATACACTACCAGCCCCAGTCCCAGAAACACGGGCTCCCATGATGATTCGCATCTTGAGAATCCGGTACTTGCCAGGCAAGCTGCTATCGTAGGCCTCCAGTACTTCTGTCCCTGTCTGCTCCTTTTCTTGAAATATATCTATTTATGTCCACCGCGGCTGAAGGACGCTAAAAACGCCAAATCCTGAGCCAGATGGCAGACAAATCCACACAGGCATACTGGCGTTCCGTGCGTACCTCTCTCTCTGCCCCCTGTCCCATCCCATCTTTTTTGTCCCGCGCGCGCAGTCGCGGCCGCTGCAGCCGGCCGCATGGGCACACCAGGGCGACAGCCGGGGCTAGCACGCCTGGCAGGCACACCCAGGGCCTGCTCTCTGGATTAGGCACAAGAGTCGTATCTTGCACCTGGTGGCATGAACCACATCCACATCCCGCCGTGCCATCCCCCTCAATGGCGCTTCTCACGCCATGGCAGGTGCTGCCGACGCCGGTCATGATTCAACAAACGAGAGAACCAAGTCCAAGCTTCGGCTGGGCGATGATGATGACCTGAGCGTGCCTGGTTGCTGATCTCGTACGACACTGACCTCAACGTAGCTGCGCATCATCCGGAGCCGACGCTACTTGGGCAAAGGGTCGCTCCAGAGATTCCCCCGGGGGTGCCTATGGAGCATCTGGCGACCAACATGGGTGTCACAGGCATCATAGGCTCCCCCGGCCATGTAAAAAATCGGTGAAAAAGAGGAGGCCGTTTGAACAGTTGCCACGGCCACGCCATCTGGTGCCTGCCTATCGACCAACCGGCTGCCTCGTCATCCTGTGAGTGAGGGACAGAAAAAAAAATAATACGCAGGATCAGGCGAAGCCGAAGGCCCTCCCCGCCGACCCGGTCTGGAGCAATTTGTGCCGCTGGAGTGTACGCGAGGCGGCTTTGTTCGTTGGGACCCGCGGGCGGCTGGGGAGAGGACCAGGTCGGGACCCGTCCAAAGATCCCCACCTGCATGGCCCACTGCCATTTTGGGGGGGGGAGGCGAACCGGCAATTAATCACATGGAGAGACCCTTTCGAAATAAAAAAAAACATGGCGTGCGATTTAGACGNGGGGCCGCTTCGCTTACTGTGCCTTGTGATTGGCCATTTGCTGGCCATGCATGCCAGCTAGCATGGGCCTGCCCGCGCACCCCCCAGCGAAAACAAGTCACCCGCGCGGAAACGCTCCAGTTCGGGTTGTGCGAAATTTCCACTGGAGTTGAGCTCCGGCGGGCGCTCGCGCTGATAGCAGCCCAGGGGTCCTTCCGCCTGGCAGCCCGCGAGGAACTCGACCAGAGCAGGCTGCGGCATCGCCTTTCGTATTGTTTTTTTTTCTTTTCCATTCTTATCTATGTATCCTCCCTGAGAACTTCTTTGGGGCAGGCTCTCGTGTTGGGTTTCCTCCCTCCCGACCCGACAACCCGACAACCCGCAGTCGACCCTGGGAGAAGACGGTCCAGGAGGGCCCAGAAGCTGGCGAATTTGCTGGCAAAGCACAGCCGGTGAGCCGGCGCAGCAAGGGAGCGGGGCAGCGAATGAGAAGGAATAACGAGAAAAAGAAAAGGAAAAGAGAAAAAAAGAAAAAAGTCACCCATGCAACGCACGCACGCACGCCTTCTCCGCAAAGCAGACCACTTCCTTCTTCTCGTGTCCTGCTTGCCGGCCGACCATCACCGATCTCGTGCATGTGCCGGCGGGGGCCTTGGGAGGGGGTAAGGAACGGAGGCGACGGCGCCTGCGAATGACTCGACCGTGGTAGCGGCGGGCGGGTCGGCCGGGCGCGTTTTTGAAGAGGGCATTGTTGGGTAATGTCTCCGTCATCTCGGCCCTGCCTTTTCCCCCCCTTTGTTCACCTGGGTGCTACATGCGTTTTCCGTCAACCTGCCCCTCCCCTCGTTTGGCGACATCATGTCACGAGTACCCGGCCAGACCGGCTTCTGCTCCAGAGACTGTCAACGTAGAATGACGGAGGAAAGAGGGAGAGAAAAAAAAAAGGAAATAAGGTAAAGAAGAAGCAAAGAAGCGGCGGTTCGCTCGGCCTTTCCGCTAGTAGCAAGAGAACGCGGTGGAACAGAGAACCGTGATGGCCAATGCCTCATTGACTGGCCGGTCACGGGCATAAAAGGGGGCTGGAGGACACGTCGGTTCAGTGAGTGCTTGTGCCTGCAGATGCTAGTGGTGGAGCCCTTGTCCCCGCGGATGGGCGGCGGAGAAAGGCAAAGACGGCAACTCAGCCGCTCCAGCGCGCGAGTAAAAAAAATATATATAAAATGAAATAAAATAAAAATAAAAAGTCCAGTAAGCGGTCGCACACGGCAGCCAGCACGGGGAGGCAGCGCCGGCTCGGCCTTGGTCGTGACATCTTCCCGCCTTTTGTCTTTTGCCCTCTCTCCCTCTCCCCCTCCTCTCTCGCCCATCTAGACTATACGGTGCCACGGTCCATCCGGCCCAGCTGAACACGCTGCAAAGTTACACCGCACCGGCATGACGGAAGGGGACTCTATTTTTAAACCTCGCAACCCTGGTAAGGGAGTCACTGTGTGGTCGCACCCTCGCCTGCGCGTCGTGCGCACGTCGTCCCTCGAGGTTTCCTCCTCGTCCCATTGGTGGTCTGCAGGAGGTTACATCGAGTCCCGCAGCCTGTCGGTCTCTCACGACTTCCGCGAGCGGTGCCAGCACACAGGGATGCACGCTTCCACACACCCACCTTTCGCCCATCTTCCACCCCCTCCGTCCCGCTGTCCGGCTCGGTCGGCTGGCCTGTCTCCCTGCCGTTGCCGTGGCCAGGACGGGGGCGTGTGCTCATCTTGTCTGTCCGTTTGCAGCACTTTGGTCCCGTGTGCAGCAAATAGCAGACGGGCAGCAAACGACCGTGGCTTCCGAGGACCAATATGCCACCAGCAGTAAGGCACGCCAGGTGCCGAAGACAAGCAAAAAGGGAAGGGGGCCAACCCCGTGATCTTTGGTTTTGAGACCTAATTTACTCCGTCCAAGATCATGACCACCAACTTCGTCACATCGGCTCGTGCACGGTGAGATAATACTGAGCGTAGGGTTGGTTGCTTCTGGCCCCCTGTGTCCAGAGACAAACCACGCAAGATTTAGACCAGCGCCAACAAAAAAAAAGTCGGCAAAAAGACCGTGGGGTCAAGTGAGAAGGAGAGTATTCGCTTGGCAAAAAGAAAGCGAAGGACAAGACAGGCGTGAAACACAGACGAAGGAACCGAAATATTGAGCAGCAGAAATCAAGACTTCGTGTCCGTTTATCGATAGATGTGGAATCGACTCTGCTTGCTTCCGCAAGTGGCAGAGAGTGCAGGGCCTCTTTTTCCTCGTCCATGTCGTAGACTCCGAAAGAAGCAATTAGGCTTTTCTCCACAGCTTCCATTTGGCGCGAACATTTGGGGGCGCCTTAAGATGTGCGATATGGCCTAGGAGAGCCATGCGACGGCGGCGCCTGCAGCGTAGCGAGGCTGTTAAATGCCCCCTGTGGGTGGATACGAGTGAGAAAAAAAAAAACAGCAGGCTGGCCGAGATTTGCGACAGCAAACAAGCCCAGCTCGCAGGCACCATGTTGCGTATCTCGTCTGTGTTCCAGTCGTCTGGTCCAGGTTCGGAAGCGGACCGACCACCAGCTGATATCCAGGGGAGTGGGTGAGGCTACCGAGTGCTGCGAGGGTTGGCATGCCGATCCCAGCCACGAGTTCATCCAGGGCGCCGAGGGATGGGGGTTCGCATCTCGATGTCACCGGCATCCCTGGGCGAGCCGGTTCATTGTCGCGCAAAGCGTGATTTGCACGCAATGCAACGCCCGCAGATTGTCCCAGGTGAGGAGACAAGACCGAGGCAGCCCTGGTTCGGCGAGGTCGCGGGCTGGACCTAGGTAGATAGATACCTAGGACCGGGGCACGTGCTCGCCATCCTCTCACCAGGTAAGGCAAGGTCCCCGCCGACGCCTTTAATTCGCCTTGTGGGCACGCCCGCCCAGCTGTGGCGACCAAAGCACGCAGCCTCGTGGCGCGCGCCCACACACCACACCACCACGAAGCGGTTGCCGTTTTCGGACGTGGCTCTTTCCCTTTGGCTGCTGCGTTTTGCCGGCAAAGGCGCTAGCCCCGACCGGGCCCGACCATGCAGCCATTCCCGAGTACTCGGGAGCGGGCTGCGCTGGCCCCCCAGTCGGGCTGATATGAATGGCCCGCAGTGCGAATGCCCCCCCATCATTTGGCTCTTTCGCCTTTGTCGCCCGCGCGCTGCCTGGTCGGTGCGGTGATGCTGGGGGCCGGGCGTGTGGTTGCGTTGCTTGAGCCTCGAACCTCTCCGCCGCCGCGCATTCACGATTCCGCCTTTGTTCGTATAGCAAACCCGTCCTGGCCCCACAAAGTCGTTCCTTCTTATTCCGTCGTAGCTGTGTGTGGACTGCCGGCCTTACGCCGCCGTCTCCGCCGTAAACCGCTTGGTGCGAAAGAAAAAAAAAGAAAAGAAAAGAAAAGAAAAACCGAAGGGCGCCAGGCACCTTGAGGGCTAGCCCGTCCGAAAAAAAGCCAAAGCGAGATGGCGGGTTCATTTTGGTGTCTTGCCGCTCCTCAGCACTTGGCGTGGCTTGCATTTGCGATTGGCCGCCAAGCGACAGCCACCACCACTCGAGCGGCTACGGTTTGGTGTCGCCGCTGCCGCCCACGCCTGCGAGGGACGGGCTTGGGGCCGAGTGGCTGTCCTTTGTTTGTTCCTGTCTCGGGAATATCTGGGGCGCCATCCAAGAAAGAACTGACGAGCGTGATGATGTCAGGCCAGGCTTTGCAAAAGAACATTTTACAGCAAGGGGCCCCCCGTAAGCGGACGAAAGAGGCGGCGCTCTCGCCCGACGCGGTCAGGCGGCACATGGGGCGGGCCTGCCTGCTGCTTGCCTGACAGCTTCGGTGCAGGATGCCCATCGCAGTGGCAAAGAGGTCACGCCCACCAACCAGCCATAGCCCAGGGACCAGGCTGACGGCGGCCCCTCACGCACGCATGCACGGCGGATACTACTGCCAGCAGGACCATTCACCGCGCGGCATGGGAGGGCATGCCTCGGCAGAGGCTTCCCCCTTTTGGGACCTGGCCCGGGAGGAACGGGCTGACGGGCAGATATGGACTTTGTCGGCATCCCCCAAGCGTTGCCGCCCCGACGCGGGCGGAGAGATAGGAGGCCGGCGGACCTTGGGCGCCACCCGATTTTCTTCTTGGTCGCGTATCGCCAAAAGCACATGGCAAAACGAACAGCGCGAGGATGGGGTAGCGAATTTGGATTTAATTTGACTCCCGCATTGTGATGGCGGGTTTGCCCTTATTGCCAGTTATTAAGCTCCATCCATCCCACCTGTCAAGACCCCGGCCCCGTTGTAGCCGCCGGGCTGGGCCCTGCAGCCATCGGGCACCAGAAAACTTCAGGCTTGGTTGGGATGGAGACGAGACCGTCGCGGTGGTTTTTTTTTTCCAACGCCGATCTCCCGACGGGCACTGCAACTGGCGCCAACCACAGCTGCCGTGCCTCGGCTGGCGCGGGAAAAGCTTGCCTAGCCTAGGTAGGTCACGGCCCGGAGGAGCAAAGGTCGCCACTGAGCGGGAAATGGCCACAGGCACAGAGGCCCAGGCCCAGGCACAGGCACACGAGGAGGAACATGGCGGACTGTTTCCGTTTGCTGCTGCCTGCCTGCGCGCGCGCCCAGAGCCGCAGTCCCCTCCCCTCCCTCCGTCCTCGGCTTACCCC
>PYSQ01000397.1:0-30660 GCA_003049435.1 Nakataea oryzae
CACCAGGCCTGGTGCGATGCGATCCACGCACGCCCGCACGCCCGCACGCCCGCACGCCCGCACAGGGTGCACGCATGCACGGCACGACGGCGCCCACAAGCGGCTACAGCGACTGGAGCTGGGCTGGGACAGGGCGGCTGCTTGGGAGCAAGGCAAAAGGACCTTGGGCGCCTGGGGTTGGTGGTTTGGTGATGGGTGGGTGGCACCGTCGGCAGCCAAGTGGGGGCGCACCCTGGGCCACCGACGAACGATGGCCAAGATGCCGTCACTTGGCTTGGCTGCACAGGCAGGGCTCTCCATGGGCCGGCTGGCGGTGTTGTGTTCGCTGGGGGTGCAGCGAGGCGCCAGCTCGTGTTCCAGCTTGCGGAGCGCAGCCGTGGGCCCCTCGACTGCACACGTTGCCGGCCTCGCCTGGAACTGGCGGCGGCCGGACAGACGTCACTTGACGACCAGCCACGACATTTCCGCCAGCTGGGGGCGACGAGCAGCACGAAGCTTTCCTCTTCACGGCCTAGAACGCTGGCTTCCAGGAATCCGAGACGCCCAGGGCGCCCAGGAGCCCACCAGCCACGTAGCCGGCATCAGTCCGAGCAGGCCTGGACGTGGAGATGCGGAGGCGATCGTCGGCGTCGAGGAATGCGGCCGAAGCTTGCCAGAGGCACAGAGCTGGAATTGCTGCCTCGACACCTGCCCGAATGGATCGCTCTGCCTCCAGCCCGGCCCAATTGCGGGCAAGTTGGCGGCCGCCTCATCGCAGGCGCTGCGCTGTCCAAACAGAGGGCTTTCCACCCACACCTGGGCGCCGCTGTACAGCTGTGCAACTGTCAATTGCATGCGCCAGTCGGCACTGCCCCCTCTTTCTGCCATTGCCCTGGCCAATTGCGGTCTTTAGCCTGCCAGTCGAGATTGTACAGCACCGCTTGTAGCGTTGTGAAGAAGCGTGAATGGATACAGTGCCCGGAATTGTGCAGCTCATCACTGCGAAGTCTTGATCCCATGCTGCATGCGCTCAGGCACACACCGAGCAGGAAAAAAAAAAAGAAGAAAAATCCCCGCATGTGATTGAAGGCAGGGATTAGGCTTTGTCCCTGGACGTCTGCCCTGATTGTTGACTGGATCCCTGAATCCACGATCCAAATGGCTGGAAGGCCCACTTTGATGGGCTGAATGTTGGGCCCTGTCTCCGAGCTTCACCCACTTCGTAAATTGCATCAATGCCAGCGACCGATGGAGACGTCACCTTTTTTTTTAGTTCGAAAAAAAAAAGATTTCCCGCCCGTCAACACTCGGTGAATGCCAGCAGAGGGCGGGGTGACTGTTACGGCGGTGAAAAAATGCACCGCTCATTCTCTGCCTTGCAGGGCACGGGCTGGTGCGAGTACAGCTGTAGCAGCCGGCCGTGGCTAATGGGAGCGTTCGGCACACTTCGCTGGCCGCCTTCTCAAGTCGCCTGGGATTTGTTCTGCTTTGTTCCACTTATGCAGGGCTGGCTGGCTGGCGCCCTTTGTAGTCAAGCAACGCTATTAATTAGGCGCATGGGCGGACAAGAGGACCAAGATCAACATGAGGGGGGATCTCAGACGATCAACCGATCTCATCATTGCTCTGCAGCTTGCATGCACAAGCGTCCACAGGCGGGCTCGAACCGTGGACATTGCAAGGTGTTCCGTGGCACGTGACCGCCAGCTTTCGAGCCGTTACAGATCCATCCCGCCACTTAATCCCCTCGACCACCACGGAGCTCAACCCCACCACGAATTTTGCGCCGCCTCTTGCGCAAACACAAGTATCGTTCACGCCCCGTTGCCAACGGTGATTAGGTACGGCACCGCAGAACCACGCTCGACAAAACTCGCAGCTCCGCGCCTCCAACAAGCGTCGGGCCTCGGCCATTAATTGAACGAATTGCCGCGCCGCCTTGGACACGCCCTCCTCCCGAGTCTGTACTGAAAAAAAAATCCTGGACAGCCGCGCTCATTGGCCAGCCGAAGCCTGTCGTCGCTCCACAGCCACCGCCGCCTGCATTGCTTTGCTTCCAGCCGTTGCCAGCCCCCCTCAGCCTCGCTGCTCGCTGCCGCCAGAGCGGCTCGCTTTGCAGCATGCCCCTCGGCCTCAACGGCCCGCGGAGGGCCAGCGGGCTGGGCCGGCCAAAGCCCGCCGCCCGCCCCAACCCAGTCAAGGCCCTCCAGGACCGGGCATGGATGAACCAGCAAAACCAGAGCCGGGGCCTGGCCTCCATGTCACCGCAGCCGCAGCCGCGCCCCCAGCCGGCCGGCAGGAAGTCGCAATGCCCTAACAAGAACTGCCCGAACCCCAACATCGTCGACGGGACCTGCCGGACGTGCGGCCGAGTCGCCGACGACAGCAACATTGTGGCCGAAATCCAGTTCGGCGAGACCTCGCAGGGCGCCGCCATGGTGCAGGGCAGCTACATCGGCCCCGACCAGGGGGGCGTCCGGCTGTCGGGCGGCCAGGGTGGGCGGCGCATCGCCGGCACGAGCACGTCCTCCGAGGCCAAAGAGAAGGCCCTGCGCGAGGCCAAAAGCCTCATCACCGGGTTTGCCCACCAGCTCAACCTCCCGGAGCGCACCATCAACAGCGCCGTCCAGCTCTACAAGCTCGCGAGCTCCAGGAACTTCACCCAGGGCCGGTCCTCACAGTACGTCGCCGCCATGTGCCTGTACGCGGCCTGCCGCAAGGAGTCGACCTGCAAGATCATGCTCATGGACCTGGCCGACCTGGTCCAGCACGACGTCTTCCACCTCGGCCGCATGTACAAGGCCTTCATCCGCGACATTGGCGCCGGCGGGAACTACAACCCCATCTTCGTCGAGGACCTGATCTACCGCTTTGCTGCCCGCCTCGAGTTCGGCGACAAGACCAACAAGGTGGCCAACACGGCCGTGCGTCTGGTGCAGCGCATGGACAGGGACTGGATGGTCATGGGTCGTCGCCCGTCGGGCATCTGTGGCGCCTGTCTCATCATGGCGGCCAGGATGAACAACTTCAGGCGCACCGTCAGGGAGGTGGTCTTCATTGCCAAAGTCACCATGTACACCCTGCAGCAGCGGCTGGACGAGTTCGCCGAGGTCCCTTCGGCCAAGATGACGGTTGAGGACTTCCTTGTGCGCGACTTTCTGTACGACCAGATGGACCCCCCGGCGTACTACAAGAAGACGGCCGAGTACCAAGCAAAGCTCAAGGAGAAGCGGAGCAAAAGAAAGCGCGAGCTTGGGGACGACGGCGAGGACGAGGCGGAGCGACGGGTGGATGCCGATGGCTTTACCATCCCACCAGCCCGCAGCAGCAACGAGGCCGCACCACCCTCTGCACCGAGGCTGGACTCGACGGACCTTGAGCAAGGGATCTCTGACATCAACTCTCACCTCGACGACCTGGCGCAGCAGTTCGGAGCGGATGGCAGTGAGGCGCCCGTTTCAGGGGCCCCTGCAGCAGAAGGCAGCACGTCTGCCGCTGGCTCCCAGGCCCCCAAAGGTCCGAAGAAGTACCCCTTTGGAAGCAGTGTCAGGAAGCAGCCTCGGGTCGAGAAGCCGGATTATGTCACGGATGAGTGGGCCGAGGACGAAGAGATACTCGAGATGGAGATCACGGAGAACATGATGAACCCGTCGACCGTCGAGGGCGCACTCCGTCTCGCAAACGCTAGCGAGCTCGTGTCGCTCAAGTTCTTTGAGTCGTCCGATCCAGAGCAGCAATCCAAGCTGGACGCGATCGAGGTCGAGGAGGACGAGTTCGCCGACGACCCAGAGGTCATGTACTGCCTGCTTAGCAAGGAGGAGGCCGAGCTCAAGACGCAGCTGTGGGTCAACCAGAACAAGGACTGGATGCGCAAGCAGCAGGAGAAGGAGTTCAAGGCCAAGCTGGCGGCCAACAAGCCCAAGGGGCGGAGCCGGTCCAAGAAGCCACGCATCGGCGAGGGCCAGACGTCGCCTGCAGACTCGGCGACGGACGCGACGCTGGAGATGATTGACCGCCGCCAGTTCTCGAAGCGCATCGACTACGACGCAGTGCGCAGCATGCTGAGCACCGGCGGGCCCGGCTCCGCGGGCGCCAGCGTCTCCACCAGCCGTCAGACCAGCCGCGCCGGGAGCGTTTCTGCAACTGCGGCCGATGGGGCCGATGGGGACGAAGAGGACGAGGATGAGGAGGAGCCGTCTGCCGTGGTCGGCAATGCCGACGACGAAGACGAAGACGAGGAGGAGGAGGAGGAGGAGGAGGAGGAGGCGCCGGACTACGACGACGAGCCCGAGCCGGAAATCGACCCCTTTGCCGACGACTGAGAAGTTCGCTTGGGCTCGGCCGCTACGTGAGCCAACTTCAGCCCGTTTGCTGCATCCGTTATTTTTAGCACCAAGACAGCTACGGCCGAGGCGCGTCACATGAGCACTATGTATTCCTTTATAATGATACCCGGCGTCTGCAGGGCCGCGATGACGGATCCTTGTCTTATGCCCAGCCTTTCTTCTCTTCCATCTCGCTTCCTCCTTTACCGCTTGTCCAGCGCCTGTTGTGACTTGGTAGGGTATATAGACAGTCTTGTGCTCATGGCTAGGTAGTTATATTCAAGGCAATCCTAGCGAGAACAATTAGGTTCTTTTGATTTTTGTGATCTTTGCAACCTGCGCCGTCTTGACCACTAGCGACCTACCTGTGACCCCAGACTCGTGCTGTCAGAGCCGCCACTACAACGACCTCCAAGATGAAGAAGTGAGGCCAGGAAATTGATCGGGACAAACCGGCAGAGGCGCGCTTCCCCATGCACTGGGCCAGGCGGCAATCGACTCGGCCGCCGGGTCCTCGAGTCCAGGCTCCCAGGGTGGTAGGTAGAGATCCGAGAGCGCGGTCCCGTCCGTCAAAAGGGGGGCCGGCCGCACCCAGATGAGCAGACTCGACAGGATGGAATTGTGATGGCCAAGGCAGCACGTCAAGGAAAGAAGAAGAGTAAACAAAAAAAGCTAGCATTTGGATATGCTGGCCAACATGTACTAAATGGGATAGATAAGATGTGAGCGTAGCAAAACACTGGTCCTGAGCGTCAACCTTGTCTCGCGGCTTTCGAGACCTTCCGCACCCTCCCCGCGCCCCCCTCCCTCTCTCTTAGCCCGACCGCCCCACTCGCGCGTCCCACAGCCTCGTGACGCCGTCCACGTTCTCGACGTAGACGGGCCTGTACCTCGGGCCGTCGTCGTCGTCGTCGACGTCGTTTTGGCGGTCGTGGAGCGCGAGGGACAGCCGGGCGATCTCGTGATACATCTCGATGATGCCGTCGTTGGCCTTTGCGGGGAGCGTCGTCGTCCCCGGCGCCGCCGCCGCTGCTGCTGCTGCTGCTGTCGTTGCCGCTGCCGCCGCCTCGTCCCGGACCTGATTGCCCCGCCTCACAAAGAGGAACACCATCATGGCGAGTGGTAGGCCCAGCCCGAGCCCCAGCCCGACCCCGATGCCGATCTTTGTCGCCTGGTCCAGCCCGGGGTCGGCGGCGGCCGGAGCAGACGGCGGGGGTGGCAGCGGCGGCGGCGGGGAAGACAACGGTGACGAGGACGACGATGGCGACGAAGACGATGAGTTCGTAGGGCTGGCCAGGGATGGAGACGACGACGACGCGGACGAGGCACCCGGCCCGGCGGGAGTGGCGGTGGCGGTGGCGAACGTCTGGTTGAGCGCGTTCCCGACCGTGGCCGAGGGCAGCGTGAAGAGGGCCGTGGGCGTGCTGCAGCAGCGCGACCTCTCGGCGGCCGACTCACAGCAGTAGCCCGACTCGCCGCCGAAGCCCTGCCTGCCGCAGCCCCATACGTTGACGTTGTTGGCGCGGAAGTCGTAGGACGAGTCAATCTTGATGGTATCCTGATCTGTGGGCGGGCTCCTGTTAGTTCTCGTCTTGCCTTTTTTTTTCTTTGTGTCCTCACTGCACGAATATCGGGATTGCAAAATTTCCAAAAACAATAGGTAGGTACGCACTTAGAATGCATTTTTGCGGACACACACCGCTGGTCCACGAACGGTCGGTGCAAGAGCCACGGGCATCTGCGTCGGAACAAGTCCATGATGGGTCAGCCTAGTCCGTGGTAAGTTAAAGGTTGGATGGTCTAGAAGCCGTACAAAAACCCGCGAGACAAAAAAGAAGAGGCCATACATACATTGATCACCAGAATCAGGGCTGGTGCCGGCGAGAGCACACAGCCCATTAGACAGACAGTCCCGCTGGGAGCGACAGCACATGCTCACCGCCGCCGAGGCATTGCAGGGCACGTCGGTGCTCTGGTGGCCGTTGGGGTAGTAGCACAGCAGCTGCGCCTCTGCCAGGACAAACAAGAGCGCCACTATGGCGAGGGAGCGCTGGAGCGGCGCCGAGCAGGCGCCCGGGATGAGGCGGACGAGGAGGGCCATCGCCGACCTACCCGAATTGCATCGAGGGTGTGGCGGCGGCTGCGAGATCGGTTTTTTTGCCTTGTCTCTATCTCTCTCTCTCTCTCTCTCCTACTCTCTCCTTGTCTCTGGAAATTCTCAGGGAGGAGATGTTTGGGGAGGCCAGAAGCCAGAGAGGCCCACGGCGAACCGACGTGCCACCCACGCTCTCCATATTATCATCATATCCCGACGAACGATCGGCGCCGCTAGGCTCTGGGGTGGGTTCCTGCGCTAGCTGCTGCGCTAGATGCTTGTCTGGCCGGTTGGCGAGCCGGCCGCGCGCGCGCCAGGCCCAGGGGTGGGACAATAATCTCGCCAAGTCCATGGGTGACATGCGCACGAGGCTGCCATTTGGGCAAGCCCCCATGCCAAATCCGTATCGTCGGGTGCCCGAATTTCCAAAGTCGGGGCTCCCCCCAGCCACGACAAGCTTAACGCGGCCCTGGGGAATCGGCGCTTGCGGCGCGTCCCATCTCGTTGGCCTCGCAGATGAGATATGGGGAGGGGGGGCAGCTAGCCCCTTTGGGCAAGCCGCCCTGCGGCCCGCGGCTGGCAGTGACCCTGGAGAAGGAGGAGGGCCCCTTGATGGAGGCGGCCAGGGGAGGCGGTCCTGGACTATCTGCCCATCGTTCAATGGCTGGCGCCACTCGAGCTATGAATGTGTGCAGTGCAAGTGCAGGTCGAGACTTGCTCTTTTTATCGGCGCCGGCTGGCCTCTACCGCACTGCTGGTGCCTGTGGGGATGTGGGGTTTGGTGCTCCCATCAGGGCGGTATTTTGGGTGCTGGGGCGACGCCAACCGAGGAAGCCCGGGTTCTTATCTGCGCTAGGAAGAAGATCGACGGCGTAGCGCTGTTCATCAGACAAGAATATGACGGTTGCTTAGCGGATGCCTGCCCTTGCAGAGGCGGGAATTCAGTCTGGCCTGCCCTGCAGAGCAAGGGCGGTTCAGCAAAGTCCTGCGTCCTCAGTCGCCGATGCGACCTCGTGACAGTACGCGTTACGCTGACAAAATCGATACTGTGAGGCCTGGGACATCACAGAAGGACTAGGCTAGATGAGCAAGACGAGACGCAGCAGCAGCAGCAAAGAGATCAATAATTGTGTGGTGACACGTGTTACGCATTCGAGGGAACTGCTTCTTCCTATTGACAAATGGCGGGGTATGAAGTTCTTTTTTTGAAGGTTTTCTTGGTTTTCTTTGTGTTCAGCTTCTCAGTAACTCGACCAAGTCCGAGAGCTATGCAGTCAAAATGTGAGGCTAGTACAAAGGAAAAAAAAATTGGACAACCACAAAGGACAAAAGGGGCGGCTCAAGAATCAGACCACCAGCAAACCGAGCAATATGATGCCTTCCGACTCCGAGATGAGATGCAACAATGCGGTACGCTCAGAAGCGCCCACTCGGATCGCCCAGTAGCTGTGACAATGGGAGGGGTCCGAGGGGCGAGAGTGAAGAAAAAAAGAAAGAAGCAAAAAAGTAAACAAAGCAAAGACTGGTATCGACGTGGGTGCAGCCAACCTTTTCAGGTGGTGCACCTTGGGGGAAGTGCCCTCCCTGGGTGAAAAAAAAAACTCTATCACAAAACAAGATTTTCCCGTGGATGGAACCTATGTCCTCCCGGGTCCGTTAGGACTTTTCGGCTTCTCTTTTGGTTTCCCACCATGCGGCCTTGCGTGCTGATCTATCCCTTGATAATGCAGAAAAAAAACAAGAGTATTGGTGACAGGGAAAGGAAAGATGCGGTGGGGGAATCAAGTGACAAAAGGGATGTGTAGTCGACGCTGTGTGTCGGTTTTTGTTGTTGATCGGGTCGGTTTTCGTCTTGTCGATCTGGACTGAGCAGTTGCTTAAGCTACAGACGCATTCCAGCGCGTCCGCTCATTCATTCCCTCGAACGACCTGCGAGCGTGGGGATTCTTCTTGTTGGGTATTAATTTCAACTTCCTGCTCGTCTCTTCTTCTTGCTTTCCTCCCTCCCTGGTCGATACGTCAGTCGCGGGTTTTGTTTCTGCGACCAAACAGAGTTCCCTTGCGGCGCATTTCGACGGGGTGGTCGCCAGGGCCCTCGACGTCTGTCGCGTGCCCGGCGTTGGCGGCGGCGAGCTCGGCGCCCTTGATCGCTTCTCTGCGCTCGTTTCTGCGTTCCTCGATAGCCTCCTGGCTGAGGTGCCCAAAGCCGTTGCGGCGCTTGAACGTCGCCTCCATGACCGAGTTGCAGTCGACAAGCTTGCGCGGCAGTGCCTGGACGACGCCAAACATCTCCATTGGGTCCTGCACGGCTCGGATCTCCGCCTCGCCTATCTTGAAGATGGCCAGCGCCACGCGGAAGAGTGTCCGGCTGCCCTCGTAGAATAAGACGTCCCATACCCTCAGCGTGGTCTCGATCGGCAGCGTCCCGATAAAGCACGACATGAACCAGGCCGTCATACACATGGTGATGGGTGGGAGCCTGTCTGCAGCCTGGGCCGCCGCCCTGGCGCGCCGCGACTTCTTGTTCCTGGTCACTGCCCCTTGTGTTGCCGGCCGGACATCGGCAGTGTCAAGCTCGCTCCCGACCTTGTTCCAAACACCAGGCATTGAGTCCTTGACCGCGCCCATGAGAACCCCGAGGTCGACCTTGGAGCCCTCGAGCGACAGCGCGTGTGTGCCGGGGAGGTGTACGCGCGTGATGACGTTGAGCAGCCAGAAGGCCTGCTCCTCCGTCTCGACGAAAAGAAGGAGGAGGCCGGCAAGGAAGTTCAGACTCTGGCAGTAGCCAATCTGCGGGTTGTAGATGGCGAAGGCGTTCAGGACTCGCCTCAGGCTGGATATTATCCTCGGCTCCTCGGCGCCGTCCTTTGCCGTCGCGTTGTTGCCGCTGCCCTCGGGCTCGCTGCTCGAGAAACGAAATTTTGCGTTGTCCGGGAAGGTGCGGTGCAGATCGCGCTCTATGGCCTCGACGTCGACCTCCTTGGACTCGCCCGGTCGCTTGGAGCGCGCAATGAGCTCGTCGTAGACGCCTGGGTGCTTGGCAAGGATGCTGGGTCCGCGCGCATAATAGAACCACGCGGCGCCGCGCCACTCTGGCGGAATACCCTTTCGGATAAACCGCTTCGTCTTGGCCGACGGGGCTGGGAAGCGATCCGGCTCCTCCGTCATCAAGCCCGAATCCCTGAGGTACACCACCCACTTCTTCTTCCGACGAGCCAGGTATTCGGAGTAGGAGGAATCCCATGTGTCGTATTGCTCGCGGGACACGTACTGGTTGTGCTTGCGGAAGCCGTAGCGGTCTCTCGAGTCGGGATCGTCTTCGGTCGGGGCCGAATATAGCTGCTGCGTTTGGCTCTGGGTCGGTAGCGGCGGTGCGGGCTGGGTGTTGGGGATGTTGCGCGTGAGGTCGGGGCTCGACATTGAGTGCCTGGGAACTATCGAGGCAGATCGGGCCGACGACGCGGCCGAGATCTGACGGGTGTGTCCCCTCCTGGCACCCATGATCTCGTCGGATTCCAAGAGCTTTGCCGAGTCGTGTTTGCTCCTCGCGGAATCATCGGCGTCGTCTTTGCTGGGCGGGCGTCGGGACGCAATTGGGGGACGAGGCTCGCGCTCAGTAGCTTCATCCTCGGACACCGATTGGGGCACGGTTGCGCCTGTGAAAAAGGACATGGAATCTCGCACGCTAATGGGATGTGGTGGGTCGGACGCGCCGCGTGGTTTTGTGGGCATGGGTAATGAGTCGCTCATGGCCTCACGGATCTTATTTCCCACATGCCCCCTGTCGGCATTGGCTCTCGACGAGGACCTGGACCGTGTGGAAAACTTGGAGCTCGAGACCTTGCGGCCATGGAGCCGGGACCCCGGGGTGCCCTCCACATCGTTATCTTCAGCGCCTGTCGAATCAGCAAACCCCTTCTCGTACAAACCCATGACGTCCTCCACGCTCATGCCGCCCTCTTCCGTGCCATGCCCAGACATGAAGTTGTACGTAGAAGACGAGGTTCGCGAGCTGGCCTTGGTGCCGACGCTACTCCTCTGGGTGCCGGGCGCAGAGAAGACGGTGGCAGGCGTGGTTGAGGCCGACTGCTGGGAGCGGTAGCTGGAGCGCGGCTCCTGCTCCGCCATCCAGGGTGCCGCATCTCGGGGGTTCGCAGACAGACCAGGGCCCGTATTATCTAAGCGGGTATGGGCCAATTGAGGCTTGGGCAGGCCGGGGGAGATGATGCCTCCGCCGACATGAGGGGCGTTAGTCGTGGCAATGGTTCTGGGGATGGTTCGGTACGAGGCGTTGAGGTGGTCGTTCGACGGTTGGGCCGGAAGGGAGGCCATTGTGCCACCGGACTTGTTGGAGGACACGGACTGGCCCCTTGTCCTCGGCCAGTTGGAGAGCTGGCGGTTGAGTATCGGGCTGTCGTCTTCGTACTGGGCTGGCCTGGCGGCGGCGGGCATCATCGGAGGGACGACATTGGGCTTGGCCACGCTCGCCTTGCGCGGGCGGGAGAAGTTTTCAACCATGACCGGGTGTTGCTCGTCGCCCGTCCTGCGGCTCGACGGCCGGGAGAGAGTTCCTCGGGAAGACGTTCGAGAGGGCGGGTAAAAGGTCGGGGTGGTGGGCGAGTTGGCGGCGGACGTGCCGAAGGGTGCTGCGTAGAACCTGCCCGGGGGTGAGAGAGATACTATCCGGTCATGCCCCTCCTCCTCCAGGAGCAGGTCGGGATTAAAGGCGTGGCCAGACGAGCCAGAAGCGGAGCGGTCCCGGCCCGGGAAGACGGGAGATGTTGGGGTGGTGGTGGTGGAGAGGGCTGCTGAGAGGGCGGCCGAGGTCGAGGCTATGGGCGAGGCGGCCGAGGCGACGAACCGGTTGGGGCTGCGGAGGGGGTGGTGAAAGGGCTGATGATGGCGGCCAGTGTAGACGAAGTGCGAGGGCTGGGCGTGGTCGACGGTTTTGTCGGCGTTGGGGTTCGGCGAGGCCCAGCGGGGCGAGCTGGGCGTCAGCGGCAGAGGAGGCAATTGCGGCGGCACATCAGGCGATTTGCCCAGGGCATGTCTGGCGTCGCCGTCGCGGGTGCGGTGGTGGTGGTACGGGTTATGGCGACTGCCTCCTGGGGGATGGGGGAGCCCCGGCACATCTGAGGCGGCCGCATGTTTCGTCGTGGGTCGGTGTCGCAGGCGGTTGGCGGGCAGGCTGCCGGCGTCGCGCGCCCGCAGGCTGTTGCGCTGGCGCCTGTGCTGGATGTGGCCGCCGCTGCCCTCGCCGTCGGCTGCGTAGGAGTCGTCCGCCTCTGCAAAGCCCGCCGCCATGTTGCTCATGGCCACCATTGCCGTCTGCTGAGCGCAGGCTCGGGTTACTACAACGGGGCGCAGCTGGCTGTGGTTATGTCGTGGTTGCCATGTCGGGACGGGGCTGGCGGGCAAAACGCATGCGGGACCTGCCAGGCGAGTGCGAGGTGGGCCGGTGCTTAGTATTTTTCTCTTTTTTTTCCTGCCCGCTTCTTTATTGGGGTTGTGTTTTTTTACACTCTCTCTTCTCCCAGCCCGCCTGAATTCAACGTTCTCCTTCGCTGTTCAACCCCCGCCTGCTGCTGTAATTTGCACCAATGCCCAGCTCCTCCTTCTGTTTGCGCCCCGTGGCCTGTCTGGTGCACGGGCAAAGCCTCGACTTCCATGGCTTCGCAGCCAATCCATAGCCCCCTAGCTAGGCTGCAAATTATGTGTTACTTACTGTGCTTGCTCCTCGGCTCGGCCGGTGCGGGCTGATGTGCGCCTTCGCCAATTGTTTGCTCTGCTCTCTGGGCCCAATCGGTGTACCGGGTGGGCCTGGACAGGCTGGGACTGCCCCCCCTGCGTCACATCTTAGCCCCATGTATCTGGGCAACTAACCAGCTAACCGGGCCAGATCGGCGTCGCTGGGCAAGCCGGAAGTACAGCACCAGTGCCGGCTGCCCGCCTACCGGGCCTACCAAGGCGGGAGGTCGTCATCATACCGGAGAATGGGGACACGATCAGCACCAAGACGGCTGTTTAGGGGAGGTGTTCGGGTTTATGTCTGCGCCCGGGGGACGTGGAAGACGCAGAAGGAAAAAAGAAGGAGAAGAGCCGGAGATGCCGCTGACCGAGGTCAGAGGCTAGGCTGGGCTTAACTGCAGGCCAGGCCCTACAGAGGAGCCGAGTCGCGCGGGGAATCGGCGCGCAACCCAGCCGACCTCGCTGATACCCGCTCGCACACGACTCGAGCATTTGCCCCAGACAAGACACAGCGGCATGCAGGACGCAAGGGGCCCAAGACTGAGATTTGCCCGAGGCGGCCTCAGCGGGCGCAGTGCGGCAACAGCAACCCTCGGCGCCTTTGCACGTAGGTCGTTCGCTCCATCTCGAGGCGCAGGCGCAGACGCAGTCATCGGGGGGGCGGAGCATGGGAGCCTGCACCCGAGGGCTAGTAATGATGATGGGACAGCACAGCTGCTCAGACGGGGCAGCCAGTCAGCCAGTCAGCCAGTCCAGCCCAGCCCGCCCCGATGCACTGCCAGAGTCACACAGGCATTCCCGCCGGGCTGGGCCTCGAGCGCGGGAAGGAGGCCGAATGTCATCCTGACGTGTGAGGGCGCCATCCAAAATGGATCCCAGCAAAACTCGCTCCCACCTGAAGGCGAGGGCGCCCCGCCCCGCGCGCAGGGACCTCCCATGCTTGGCAGGCACGCGCCCGCATCCCAAAGTTGCCTGTCCGCCCGCCTCAAAAAGTCGCTACCGAGAAGGAAAAAGGGAAAAAAAGGGGGGCGCGCAGACTCGCGCACGCAGCAGCCATGAATTGGCCCAGGCACAGGCCGAGGCCGCGGCAGTCGATGGGGAAGCCAGACGCAGGCGCTGCCAGGCGAGGCATACCGGCCGGTGCACAAGTCGCCTGTTATGTTTCACGTGGCGCACATCACATCGACCCGCGGCGTCCTTCGCCGCGGGCGCTGCCAAAACAGCACTGGATTGACAGGAGAACCCATGTCGCAGCGCGCCGTTGGCCGTTATGGGCGCGAGCCAGCTGCCTGTCATCCACGCTCTGGCCCCGCGTCCAGTCCGAGGGCCCGACTCGCCCGGCTTCCCTGCCGCGCCCAGGTGGGATGAAATGGGACGGGATGGGATGGGATGGAGGGGGCCTCTTCTTGATAGATAACTCAACTTGGGGCTTTGCGCTGTGTCATGCTGTTTCCAACCCCCTCTCAAGGGCTTTCCCACGACATCCCGGCCCTACTTTACTGCCGTTGCTGGCCGTGTCTCGTCGTGGCCCGCAGCCGTGCGCACATTTCACAAGGGCCATCTTCGGCCCTCTCTAACTTGGTCTGGGTGCCCCATCGTCATTTCGCCGACCCCTCCCTTCGGCCTTGGGTGGAAGCCGGCTTCTGCCCCGTCCAGCGAACAATTCTTTTTAGCGGAGAAGGCAGCTCAGGCCCAATGGAGTCGTTGGGAAGCGGATCGGCTAGACTGGAGCCGGGACGCTTTCCGACCCATGTCCGCCCCCAGGAGCAGCCTAGTACCCATCTGCTCGCTCATTACCTATGATTTCCCGAGATCGGCCGCTCCAAGGAGGCCTGTTTTTGGTTCT
Organism: Nakataea oryzae; assembly: GCA_003049435.1. Taxonomy (NCBI): domain Eukaryota; kingdom Fungi; phylum Ascomycota; class Sordariomycetes; order Magnaporthales; family Magnaporthaceae; genus Nakataea; species Nakataea oryzae. The sequence continues at coordinate 13,994 of PYSQ01000397.1, forward strand.
GTTGGCAAACCACACCCCCCGGCAACAGGCACAAGTCGGATTCGGACCGCGTCCGGCTTCCTAACGCTCCTTGCCGTTCGTTACCGTTCTCCCGTCTTCTTGTCCCGCGCGCCACGCTCCTCTTTTTTTTTTTTTTTCAGGCCTTCTCCTCTCGTACATACGAACCGGCGGCCTCTTCCGTACCGCCGCCAGCATCCGCTGGGCGCCTCGCGACGAGGGGGTGCACGGGCACAAGCAATCGGCCATCCTTCTTCCATGACGCACGCGCTCCGGCTGTGTTTAATGCCAATCCTCTTCTCTCCCTTTGCCAACTCCTGTTCTCCCAATCTGGCTCCGCATTTCTCCCGCATCATCTCAGGAATCACGCTTTTCGCGTTACATGCGTCTGGGAACCTTTTGAGTGCCGCTAAGCGCCTCATGCTCGTCCGGTGTCGAAACGCCTCTGGACAAACCTGCGCATCCATCCATGGTGTACCAACGAGGTTTACTTGGTCGGAATAATTTCTCTCGGTTGAGCAATGGCCCAGTTGGGTCTGCTACCCCATCAAGGTACCTTTCTCGAGGCAAACGCTGGAAAAGTTTGCAGTGCCGCTCTTTGAGAAAACACCGAGGATGCAACAAACGAAGGATCCTTTTTGTGTTTTTGGATCCACGTGACGCTTTAGATCAGCAAGCCCCAGCGGGCGTTGCTACCACCTCCATCCCTCCCAGCCACCTACCTGCCTAACGCGTGGCGGCGCTGGCTCTCAGTCTGTTTGACATGACTGAGCCCTGTCCTGTCCGTCTTCGCTTCAAGGAAAGAAGATCACGGGATGAAGCCTTCTTTTTTTCTTCTTTTTTTCTCGCGAACTTTCAAAGACCTGACCCTGACACTGAACATCTCTGGCATGCATCACGTCTGCAAGCTGTGCACCAGACGCAGCAAACCAGTGGACAAAGGGGGTAGAAACGTGGAAATTTTGTGACCCTCCCATCTCGAGTGTCGGTTGTCCTTTTTTGCCACTCGCATTTTTGCCTGTTTCGTGGTTCCTTATCATGTTTACCTCTGATTTCTCAGGATGTCGGTTGATTTTTTCGGGTCTATTTCTGGTACTTTTCGTTTGTCCGTCTCCTTTTTTCTTCTCATCCACTTCCTCCCGGCCGCCTGTGCTCTATTTTCGGTTTCGGGCGTAATTTCGTCATGGACGGCCGAGTGAGCAAACAACAGAGCTCTGGATCAGCCTCCCGAGGACCGGTTGATCACGTGGCGGGCATGGGGCGATCCAAGTGGTCTGTGCCGATTTCTTGCAGCTCCTCCGCGCGCGCTCGACCAGCCACCCACATCGAAGTAACTCTGCGCGCCTTGGGACCAGCTTCCTGATTGCTGAGGTGGGTCGCCCGAGGTCGGGGTACCTTAGCTCGCGAGGTATCTGGTACCGCGCCCTCGGCGAGGGTCACCATCCACCCCAAGGTCCTCGCGACTTGGGCCGCCGCCAGTGCCAAACATTGTGTTTGCGCTGCGCACCTTGGAGGCCGAGAGCTCCCCCCCTCCTCCGCGTCCCTCCCTCCCCCCCATTCCTCCCGTCCTGCTCACCCCCTGGCTCCTTGCGCCTGCGCCCGCGCCCGCGCGCCCGTCGCCCGCCTTTCAACCGCACTCCCCCCAACTTTCCCTCCTTTTCTGAGCCTTTCCGCCCTCTCTGAGTCTTTCATCCTTCTCTTGCCCCTTTTCAACACTGCACCCACTGCACCAAACCTGGCCAATTGTGCTACTCCCGTCTCTGTCTGCACCAAAATCCTCTGCTTCAAACACCGTGCACCGGCCTGTCACAATGTCCAGCCGCAAGAGAAAACAAGATGAGCCCGAAGACGAGCTCGTCAGCCTCCCCTCGGGCGACGAGGAGGAAGAGGAGTAAGTCCATCTCACCGGTCTGTCCACAAGCTTGCTTGCTGCGCCCTTGGTCGCGTAGCCCTTGCGACGGCTTCCGCGCACTTGGGTTCGACGTTTCTTGGGCGCATTCGGCGGCGCATCGAGCTGGGCTCCCGGCGCCGTCTTCTCTGCGTCTTGCGTGGTTCCATTTTCCACGACAGCCAGACGATGCGCCAGAAACACCTCGTCTAGCGAAACTCCTAGAGCCGCCATCTGCTGCCTGCTGAACTGACACGCACCTTGCCGATAGGTATGTGAGCGACGAGGACGAAGAGGATGATGATGTCGATGACGAGGATGATGAAGAGGAGTACGAGGAGAACGGCGAGGATGCCAGCGAGGAGGGAGAGAACGGCACTGCCGGTAAGTAATCCTGTGGCACATCACGGCCTTGCACTTGGGAAAGAACCTCGTCCAAGCCACTTGGCTTGCCCTGCAGTGCACAACTGTCCACCATCACATCATTCTTGAACCCAATTTTCTGACATGGCTCCCAGAGACCGCACGCCCCAACAAGAAGCAGAAGACTGCTCCCTCCTCGGCCGATGCTGTCCCCGCCGATGGCGAGGAGGAGGAGGATGGGGAGGGAGAGGGAGAGGGTGACGCGGAGGAGGAAGAAGAGGAAGAGGACGAGGAGGAAGCTGGCGCGGGCGAGGAAGAAGAGGACGAGGAGGTGGCCGCGGCGGACGAGCTCCCCGCCAAGGACGTCATTAATGTCTCCAAGGCTGCAGTGGCTGACGACGCAGCCGCCACGGCCGTGGCAGCTGGCGGCGATGAGGAGGACTAGAGAGGTGCCCTGGGCACAGTGTTTCGAGCCCGCCCTGGCACATTGTCGTCTTTTATTCTAGATGTTGTTTGTGTTAGTCGTCATTGGATCTGGCATGTCCGTCTTGTGATTGCAATGTGCCGGCTCCTGGCAATTGGTTACCGAGGCAGTTTTAGCGGAAATAATTCGTGTGTCGTGAGCCCAGTTGATGTCTTCCCAAGCTGGCGAGTGACGGTGGAGGTCGTTTGTCGTCGTCAAAAAGGGACCCCAATCACTCTTGTAGTCGAGAACAGAAGCCTCGGCCCCTGATTCGGGTCGGGCATTACTGGCCTCGTCTTCCCACCCGGAGGGGGCTCTCGCAGCGCAAAGGCCCAATCCAATCCAGCGTCGCCGTGTTGGGACGCCGTTTTTCGCGGGGTCCCCACCCCTCTAGGCCTCGTGGCTGCCGTCGTTGCCAATGGAAATTCGAACCCACGGGGCTTGCATCTTTGGGGCGACCCGCGAAGGGAGTGGCTCCTGCCCTGGTTGAACTCGTTTGAGGGCTCCTGGTTCGTCGGAAGCAGCCGGAAAAAGAAAGGGTCCCCGGTCGACTGCATCATGCACACGACCGCCTGCAGCTTTTTTTTGTTTGCCCTGTCGATCCAGTCGTGCGGCGCCGGCGCTCCAGTTGTGCTATTGATGCGATTTTATGCACGCCTTCGGGGTGATATTTCTTGCTTGGGTGAAGTGGTGCTTGTTGCCTTTTTTTTTGTTTTGATTTCTTGGGCCAATCTTACTACCTTGATTTTTTTCTCTCTTCATTTTTTTCATTGTTTGTTTGCATGCCTGTTGTATATGAGTGAAATTCGGCAGCTCCAGATGTCGCTAGCCAAAAATGCAAAACAGATGCCATGTGCTCTCTTCACAGCCTCTGGAAGACTCATTGAATACCTAACATGATGGTCTCTCGCAGGGACACGCGTTCTGGTGGAAGGCCGCTGCCTCACTACACCCGTGAATATCCGAGACCACTGCCATTAAATATCCTGCCCGCGACTAAATAGGCAGGTACTACCGGTACAGCTCCCAGGACAAATAAATATTCACCAGCCTATTCTCGTACAGGCTCGTAAAGGTAACACACGCCGACACGCTGTAAAGATCTCGACACCCGCATACCCCCCCACTGCCTGCTTCCTCAAAGAGACGCCAGCTCAAGCAAGCAGGGATGGCGACGCCCCCGGAACCGGAACCGGCGTCCCGGCAGGACCGCGCCCTCCTCGCGGGCATCACCGTGATCGGGCTCGTGGGCGGGCCCGGCTCGGGCAAGGGCACGCAGTGCGCCCTGCTGCTCGAGGACCCGGCTCTCGGCCCCGTCACGGCCCACGTCGGCATCGGCGACATGATGCGGCGCGAGGCCGAGGCCGGCGGCGAGCACGCCGCCGCCATCAGGCGGTGGCACGCCGAGGGCGTCCTGGGCGACGTCGGCGTCACCATGGCGGTGCTGAGGCGGACGCTGCTCGAGCACGTCCGGGAGAGGGGGACCCGGGTGTTCATCTTGGATGGTAAGAGGCCAACTGGGCTTGGAGGAGGGAGAGGGAGAGAGAAGGAGAGATCACCAAGGCGGCGGCGCCCTTTTTAACAATGTGCTTCTCGGTGACTACCTCCTAGGCTTCCCAAGGGCCATTGATCGAGCGACGCTGTTTGAGGAAACGGTTGCCGCCATCTCCCGCCTCGTCGTCCTCCAGGTCTCGGACGAGGTCATGGTGGCGCGCTTGGGCAAGTCCGACCGCGGCCGCGCAGACGACATGTCGCCCGAGTCCATCAAGGGCCGCATCCGGACGTTCCGTCAGCGAACGCAGCCCGTGATCGACCACTTCAGACAGAGGGGCACGGCCATTGAGCTCGACGGGGAACGGGAGGTCGACGAGGTTCTCCAGGACATGAAGCGGCTGGTCAAGGATGCTCTCGAAATGCAGGCCTGACGATTCGGCTTGGTCTAGCCCCAATTAGTCGTCTGGGCTGGAGAGAGCAGACTTGCAGAGAGATTCGGAAATTTTACTTTCACGTCCGGTTGAAAAAGCAATTCTTACCTTCGAGCACTTGGTGAGAAGTCGTTCCTCGTTAGTGTCCTGCTATTCAAACTTGAGGTTGTGCGCTGGTTATGCTGGTTCTGTTCTCTTCTCTTTGTGGGCCGAAGGGCTCCCGCATTCACATCATGCTTCGACGAGTGCCATGGAAACGCAAACGGTGCTCTAGTTTTATGCCATATTTATCCCCTTTGTTCTCTGTTTATGTTCGTTTCTTCTCGCTCATAAAAAAGGAGACCTGCTATGAATCCTCCCCTAAAAAAGGCGCTCGTCCCTAGTGCTCCTTTAGGGCCCCAAAGCACCATGGGCAATCGGGTTGTTAAATTAGTCCAAATCCTCCCGCTTCACCCCATGGCTGAGCACTTGTCCACCAGCTTCCCCTGCACAGCCTTGCCCAGCCCAAGGAGACTTTCGGCCCTCACAATCTCCAGCACGGCAACGTCGGCACCAAGCCTCCTCCGGATCCAGCTGCGCAGCTCGATCCCGACAAGAGAGTCGATGCCCACCGAGTGAAGCGGCGCCCCGAGGTCGAGCTCCGATTCGGGCCGCATCACGAAGCCGAGGAGCGTCAGCCCAACCCCGCGCGCGAGGACGGCGGCCGCCTCGTCCGACTTGAGGAGGGTCATGTTGGTCGAGGCCGCCTTGAGGAAGGCGGCAAGTTCCTCGTCTGCGGAAGAGCCGCCGCCAGATGGGACCGAGGCGTCCATGGCGGCTTCGACGTTGCGGTACACCAGCATGCGCGGGTCGCGGCGCCAGACGGTTCTGTTGGAGGGGGCCGTAATTGGGAGGGTAGACCGCACCCCGGTGCCGAGCAGCGATGGCTACTTGTATGCACGAGCACCCACGGCCTCGTCGCCAGCGCTGTTTGCCATGTTCGGCGCCGAGCGCGTGAGCGCGAGCTCGACGGCGTCCAGGAGATCCGACTCGCGCATAATGTAGAGCGCCGTGGCGCGCAGCGAGTCGAGCACCTCTGGGTTGTCGGCGACGTAGCCCACATCGCCGACGACGCCGATATTGATGGTGCTTGCTGCCAGGCCACGAGCTTTCCTGTAGGCCGCGAATGCGTCAAGGAATGCGTTGCCTGCGTTGTAATTTGATTGTCCCAGCTGACCCGTGATCCCGCCGGTAGAGCTGAAGAGTAGGAAGTGGTCCAGGGGCCGGTCCGGCTGTTTTTCAAGTAACGCTTCGTGAAGGTTCCATGTCCCTTTGATTTTGGGCGTCACAGCGGCTTGCCATTGCTCCCAGGTCAAGTCTACAAAGTTGCTGTCCTGATAACATCAAAAACCCAAGGTATGACTTTAGCAAGGCCCAGTTGGTCGCAAAGGGAAAATGAGAGAGCAGGGGAGGAAACGTACCCGCAGAGCCATGGAAGCTTGCAACGCTCCAGTTATCGGCCTTCCCGCCGCCTGAATGGCACCGACGACATCTTCATATACGCCGACATCCCCTGAAACAAGCGTTGCAGTGCAACCGCAGCTGCGCAGCTCGACAAGAAAAGGGTCATCCTGGCTCATGGACGCAGCAGAGCGGGACAGGAAAACAAAGTGCCGGGCTCCTCTCTCTACCATCCAGACGGCGATAGAGCGGCCGAGACCTCCGAGACCGCCCACGAACAAGTAGGCGCTATCGTCGTCTCCCCGCAGGCGCAGTTCCCGAACGCAAGCATCAAACGGCAACTCGTCTTCCGGAGCTGGGGTCGACGAAGGCATGATGACGGCGATCTTACCAATGTGTTGCCCGCGCTGCATATAGCGAATCGGCGCCGAGACGTCGGCTGCCGGGAAAAGCTTGAGGGGCGATATGGGCTTGATGTGACCCTGAGAATAGAATAGGACGATGCGTCGCAACAGACTGTTTGTTGTTTAGCAGAGGTCAATCTTGGTTGCATTCAAGGATCAGGGGACAGCAAGGAAGGACGCAGCTAGACGGGACGACATACTCCTCCACGAGGCGCGGGCGGTTTGTAGTGTATAGAAGCAAGTCTATACCGACAAACGTGCGGTTAGCTTCGAAGAGCTCCATGGCCAGCTTTCCATGGCCGGCAAAGTCTCGGCGGCCGATCTCGACGAAAGTACCAAACTCGGCCACGCAGCGCCACGACGCGTGCAGAAGCTCCCCCGAGAGCGAGTTGAGCACCACGTCCACGCCGCGCCCTCGGGTGGCCGCCAGCACTGCGGGGAGGAACGACGCGTCGCGCGAATGAAAGATGTGGTCGCGCGGAATACGATAGGTCTCGACCAGGTACTGGGCTTTGTCTTCGGTGCCGACGCTGCAGTAGAGCTGTGTACTTGATCAGTATGTGCGCGCCATAGTCCAGGGAGGTGACATGTACGAAAGAGGGAAACGAACCGTTGCGCCAACCATCTGGGCGATCTGGATGGCAGCAATGCCTACGCCGCCAGTAGCGGAGTGGATTAGGACAGACTGTCAAAACGAGGCGAGAGGATAGAGGTGGTTAGCCTTATATAACAATAGATGCAAGAGACAAGGGGCTGGGCCAGACTTACCATGCCCTTTGAAAGCCTCGCGCTGTCGAGAAGACACAGGACAGCAGTGCCGTAGAAAATCGGCATGGTAGCACCCTCTTCGAAGGTGAGTTCGTCAGGCAAGCGCCAGCAGAGCTCCTGCACGACACGCCGTGTCGTTATAAACGAGCCGCTCCCGCTGGCCATGACGCGGTCACCAACAGCCAGCTTGTCCGGGTGAACGCCAGGGCCGACATGGGTTACAATGCCGGAGCACTCGTAACCTAGGCCTTGGCCGATGGACGACGGCTCTGAGATAACGTCCAGCGAGACGAGCACATCCTTGAAATTAAGCCCAACGGCGCGGACATCGACCAGCACCTCGCCGGGACCAAGCTGCTCGGAGGAAGGCTTGGATGCCACCTCTTGCCAGTACAGAGTGCTGGGCAGGCCCGGACGGCGCTGCTCGAGCCTCTTGATTGTTAGGCTTCCGGTGCCTGAAGTGGTGGTAGTGGTGGCTGTGTCCTCGGCCTTTTTAAGCTCCTCACGCACTTTGATGTAATGGTATCGCGCAATGAAAAACCTGCCTTTGATGTAAGTCCACTCAGCTTCTGAGTTAACGTGTGGCTCGGCAGCCCGCCGCCCAAACTCAATCAGCAGGCGTGGGACCGCCAGGGGAGCCGCGGCTAGGTCGTCCAGTTCGAGCGTGGCGAAATCGAGCCCGGGCATCTCGTTGCGCAAAACGCGCGCCACGCCGACAACGGGTGCGTACCGCGGATTGGGCTCCCCCGACGGAGGGATCTGGGCAGCACCTGTTACCCATAGCACGCCGCAACCGCCGTCACGGGCCTGCGACACGAGGGCTTGCAAAGCCGCCAGTCCGCATTCTGTCAGATCATGCCAGAAGGGCCCACCCAGGTCCAGCGCTGAGACCACGTCCTGACCAGAGGTGAGGGGCCGGGCGGCGTCGACCTCATCCAATACACGCCGCTCCATGGCAAAGCCCGCAGTTTCCAAGGCTTTGATGAGCGTCTCCTCTGCAGCAGTTGTGTTGGAGGCCCGTAGTAGGACTGTCACACCCCTTCCCCTCCTTTGGGCAGCCTGGGTTTCGCTCTCGGCAGCTGGGGCGGCCGGCATGGCTACGATGTTATTGTTAAGATATCCATCATACGCCACAGCGGCCTCATCGCCAGAGAATTCAGAGAGCTGCAGCTCCCGGCGCCAGCAGTCTACGGGCATATACGGCTCGGGAAATCGGCCATCGGCCTCGCCCAGCCACCAGCCGGGAAGCACGCCCATAACGAAGTTGATCCATTTGGTCTTCGGCTCCAGCTCCTGAAGCAAAAGCCTGCCGCGTGGGCTTATCAGTTTGCGGACATGCGTGAGCGTCTCATTGATGTTATGCGCTGCGTGGAGGACCTGTGTTCAAGGGGTGATTCCAGGGGCCTCTGTTAGCTCGGCAGTCTTAACCTCTTCATCGAAATGGTCTAACCAACTCTGGAGCATCTAGAGCATTGTAGGCAAGACTCACGTTGCAAGCAATAATCAAGTCGTAGCTGCCAGCCACAAACCCCTGCTCGACAGGATCCTTGGAGATGTCAAGGACGGCGTAGTCCATGGCGGGGTGATCCTTGAAGCGTTCCCGGGCCGCGGGGAAGAAGCCAGCCGAGACGTCGGTGTATGTGTACGAAGCGTACATCCGTTCGCTAGGGTAGTTTGGAGACCGTAGAGAAGGCAAGACGGTAGCCGTGGTGCCACCGGTCCCCGCACCTATCTCAAGAACATGCATGTTGTCTGCAGGCCCTTGACTTCGGCTATCACCTTGCCACCTGAGACAACGACAGCGTCGAACGTGTGTCCGTTCGAGCGCGTCTCGGTGACCCGAGAAAGCATCACCAGCTTTTCGGGCTCGGGAGGCGGCGCCACGTACATCTCGCCGATATAAGTCGGGATGGCCAAGTACGCGAACCGTCTCGTCAGCCCGCTGCTGGCGGTAGCTGCCACGGCCTGTGGAATACAGTCGAGCGTGACCGGGTGGATGGCGTACCGCGACTCGCCCTCCTTTCCGGGGTCGCTGACCAGTTCAGCCCGCAAGCTCGGGGAGGCAGGATCGGCACTCAGGCCGTCGAGACCCATAAAGCGTGGGCCATACTGCAGGCCCATGGTGCGCATTTTGCGATACCATGCCCGGCGCAACATGGCGCGCGGAAGCGGCGTATTTATCTTTTCGGCGGCCGGCGCATCGCGCGAGAACTCGGATCCGGCACGCACCTCACCGGAGACGTGTTTGAGCCAGGTCCCCTGCGCCATGGAGCCTGTGCCGGAGACGCCAGTGCCGGCGTCAGGCTGGTGCGATGAGATGGTGGAGGAGTACCATTCGGAATCAGCTGAAGAGGTGAGCGGGATACGCACCAGCTGCATCACCACCTCGGAGGCGCGCTCCTCATCAAGCATGAGCGCGGCGCTGATGCGCACCTTGCGCACCGTGAAGTCCTCGGACCCTGTAAGCTGGCGCACCGCCTCGCCCGCCATGGCGATGTACCCAACGCCCGGGAATACGAAATCGCCCGCGATCTCATGCTCCTTGATCCACGAAACGACGTCGAGCCTTAGGAGGTTACGCCAGGCTGGGTGACTATCCACGCTCTCGAGGACGCGTGACCCCAGCACGTCATGGCGTGGGAATTGGCGCAGCCTCCAGTCCCGCGAGAGGCGGGATTCGCACCAAAGGGGCTCCTCGTAATGCCAGGGGTAGAGAGGCAGGTCCGGCAGGAACTTAAACTCCTTTTCCCCGTGTCCGACGCTGACAGCCGAGACGAGGTCGACAGGCTGGCCAGCGGACCAGAGCTCGCCCAAGGCGCGGAGGAGATCGGCGTGCGAGTCGCACCCGCGCGTCTGCACATGGACGTAGTTTGCTGTTGCTGCCACCGGCGATGCCCTGAAGATCTGCCGTAGTGGACCTGCCAACGCGGCGTGTGGGCCGACTTCCACGAAAGTGTGGGAGCCAGAGCCATTGAGCATCGCAGCCACGGCCGTCGAGAAACGCACTGTGCTTATAAGATTGTCGACCCAGTACTCCGGACCCAGCTCGCCGGCGGGACCGGACAGCTTAGCGCCCGTTACGCTGGAGTAAAAGGGGATCTGTGGAGCTTCAGCACTGATCTTGCCGCTCATAAGCATCAGATAGCGGCTGGCCACAGTCCGCATATGGTCTGTTATGTTTGGGCGACGTCAGTTTCGGCTCTCAAATAGCCGTGCCGGGAGGCAAAGACAAATGCCGTTGATGATTCTTACGAGAATGATACGCCCTGTCAACCTTCAGCGCCCGTACCAGCACGTCAGGATGCGCCCCCTTTATAGTCTCCATGACCAGTTCGAGAGCGTCTTTGTCTCCGGTTAGGGTGACGCTATCCGGGCTGTTCTCGCAGCCGATCACGACTCCCTTGGCCAGAAACGGCTGCACAGCCTCGGGCCCGAGGCCAAAGGCTGCCATGCCACCTACCAGACCAGCAGAGTGCGCGTCGGGCTGCTCCATCTCGAGCATAACTTTGCCGCGGTAGTAGGCCACCACAATAGCCTCGCTGCGGGACAGAGCCCCGCTGGAATACGCGGCTGCGATCTCTCCAGAGGAGTGTCCCACTACGGCGGCTGGCCGTACTCCATAGCCGGCCAACAGGTCGACAAGCGCAAGCTGGATGGCTGTGCTGCAGGGCTGCGAGAGTTCTGCTTTGTTGAGGCGACTGGTGTCAGGCGGAGCGAGCATCTCGTCTAAGAAAGAAAGACTCGGGGTCTGAGATTAGCATGTGGCATCACTTAAGAATCCTCTAGAAAGGAAAAAAAGGGGACGGATTTTCAAATAGTCGACTTACCAATCAGTTTCCACTCTGGTCCGTCGGGCAACGCATGTAGCGCCGAGTCCATCGCCTCCAGACTGGCCCTGAACTCGGGCACGTTCTGTACCAGCGCCCGTCCCATTTGCGCCCATTGTGCACCTTGGCCACTAAAGGCAAACGCCAGTTTGTTTGGCTCGTGAGGCGCAGGCCGGGTGGCAAAGGCAGGTGCCCAATCATTGGTGCCATCTGTGACAACAAAGGCGCGATGGGTAAGGGGTTCGCGCCGCGCGGCCAGCGAGTAGCTCATGTCCCCGAGTCGATCAGGATTAGAGAGATGGTAGGCCTGATGGTTCTCGACCATCTTGAGCAGGGCCTTGGGGTGTTTGGCGGAGAATACTAGGAGGCGGGGACGGACGACGCTGTCTTGAGCCAAAGACAGCTCGGATGCCAAAGGTTTGCTGCCCACGCCGTAAGAAGAAGCAGATGAGAGGACGACATGGGTGTTTGAGCCTCCGATCCCGAAGCTGTTAACACCGACCACGTGGTCCCTGTCCTTGGGCCACGGCAGCGGCTCGGTCGGGACGACGAGCTTGCACTCTTCCCAGGGGACTGCAGCAAGTATCCGGGTGAGTAAAGAATACCACCAAAGAAACTGGCGGAAGGAAATGAACACTCACTCTTGGGATTGGGTGTTGTGAAGTTGAGGTTTGGCGGGATCATCTCGTTCTCCAGCGCCAACGTCATTTTGATAACACTTGGCAACCCCGACGCGCCCTCACTGTGTCCCAGATTTGTTTTGACCTAGCAAAGACATGGCAGGGCCTTGCCACGCGTCGTTGCATCCCAAACGCAAAAAGACGGGAGAGCCAGAGCTGCGGTTACCGATCCAATGTAGATGCCATGTTTGCCAAAGACGTTGGCTACGGCCTTTGCCTCGATGGGATCTCCGACCTCAAGGGAGCCGTGTCAGCCCCTGAATCCCTGCATCGCCCCTGGGCCACAAAATGCTACGTCGACCTACCACCGTCCCCGTCCCGTGACACTCAATCATAGCCGTCCTGGAAAAGTCCTCGATGCCGGCGAGATAATGCCCCCTCCGAATAAGCGCCTCGTGCGCCGCGGTATTGGGCGCTGTGAGGGTGGAGAATCTCCCGCCCGCGTTTATGCACGTGGACCTGATAACGGACCGGATCGGGTCTCGGTCCCGGATCGCAGCGCTAAGCGGCTTGACGTACACGGCGGAGACGGCCTCTCTACGCACGTAGCCGTCCGCATCCGCATCGAACGTCTTGCACATGCCGCTGGGCGACATGACGCCCTGCTCCTGCATGGTGGCGGTAGTCCGCGGCGAGTAGATGATGTTTGCGCAGGCGACGATGGCCGACTCGCACTCGCCCGCCGTGATGGCATGGCAGGCGTCGTACAGCCCCGTCAGGCTGGACGAACATGCCGTCCGGATGGTGACGCTGGGGCCCGTAAAACCGAACTCGTAATGGATCCGGTTGGCGGGCATGTAGTCGCCGTAGCCTGTCAAGCGGTACATGTTGTAGTGGAGCGTATCGCGGCCGTCCAGGTCCAGACAGTCTCCCTCGAAGGTGCCTAGGAAGACCCCGACCCTTTTGCCACGCAGCTGATCGGGCCGCTGGCCGGCGCTCTGGAGGCACTCGTAGACGACTTCCAATGCCAGGCGCTACTGCGGGTCCATAGCCTCAATCTCGTTGGCGGTCATGGTCCAAAACGAGGCGTTCATGTTGGCCAAGCTGATGTTGTCGAGGAAGTAGCCGTATTTGGAGGCGACGTGGCCGATCTTGCCAGGACCGTACCAGTTCTCGACGCAGTAGCGATCAGCTGGCACCTCACAGCGCCCGCTCTTTTTGTTGAGCAGCATGTCCCAGAACCCGGCGGCGTCTGTGATGCCGCCGGGCAGCCGCAGGCCCATGCCGCAGATGGCCATGGGCTCCGCCAGGGGGCCGTCGTTGCGGACCGCGTGCTGCGCATCGCTTTCTGCCTTGGAGGTGCCGCAAGAATGTGCTGGGCCCTTCAAGTCGTTGCTATTGTTGATGCTGTGTGCTGCATTGGCTCCCCTGAACCTGCTGGGACTGTTGCAGCAAAAATTGCCCCCCTCACGGCCGTCAGCAGCAGGAGCGGATTCAGCCATTGATAGTGCTTTCCTCATGGGCGGACCAAGCGTCCTGGAGCAACAGCAGCAGCTTGAGCTAGCGCGTGTCGGATGACAAAAGTTGTGGAGGCTCAAGGACAAAGCAAGGCAAGTCGTAATGTAGGGAGAGAGGCAAGGCGCCTCGGTTGAAATCAAGACTGTATCCGGAGTGGCCCTTTTCTCACTTGGCTTGGTTGGCTGGGGACCCTAATGACCTGCTCGCAAGGTCGAACTTCTTGGGACAGCAAAACTTCATCCTTCCAATATCAGTATTTGAGAGAGCTAGTGATAGTGATGCAAGAATTCGGGTTCGGTGACCTCTGGCTTTTTTTTTTATTTTGTTTGCATTCTGCCTGCCTGGCTTCAGCTGCCATTTGGTCGGTGATGATAGCTGAAAGCTACATGCAGCCTAGCTCGAGACATAGACGAGGTTGTTTCCACCTCCGAGTATCTGCGAACCGCGTCGTCCCACTGTAGGACCAGAAGCCAAGTGCAAGAGTGCATACATATCAGCTTATCAGTAGACCTTTATCCACTTGCCATCCTCGCTTGGAGTATTTGATCCTACAAAAAGCACCAGTCCGCGATCGGCGGATCCAGGGCGCCGCGCAGTGGATACCAAAAAGAATGGTTCGAGTTGCTTTTTCTCTCGGGACTCTCCTCCAATGCGACCGCTGCAGTCAGCTCGTCCCGCAGAATCCTTCCAATCTTCATGCCGAGGCGGGCGATTCTTTCACTGGCGAGTCCGCTCTAGCGCCGGTCCCACGATGCAAGCACGCGCCCCACGAGGACGAGCAGGTGGGATAGAATCAACTGGATCTGGCCAACAAGCCCTTCCTGTTCGGCCCACCGCGCGCCATCAGAGAAGCTGGAAGGGGGAGAAGAGACATCCGCACCTCCATCCCGCCATTGCGACCAAACGTCGCTGCCTGCTCGCATAATATTTCGTGCGGCGTCTGGCGCGCCCGCCCTGCTGCTGCATCTCGGCCGTCCAAGTCTTGCAGGACGCGCGCCTGGACGGTGTTCCGGATCATGACAATGTCTTGCGCGGCACGCCCGTGCTTATTGAAGACTCGCACACAGGCCACTGGTTCAACACGCTACGAAGGGCCGATGATGCAATATCTTTCCTGAAAAAATATGTCCACAGCGCCAAAAGCAACGCCAGCAGCCGAACCTAGGAGTCCTGACATGGTCGCAGTAAAACATGATGCTGCGTGCTAGTCTTGGCCGACGGCAGTTCACGAGAATAGCAACGGGGAAACAAACAGTCGATTGCGCCCTCCTTCTGGTGATTACTTCCTTCAAACCGAAAAAAAGCCTGCCCACCAAGTACTAGCATCCAACACCAAGAAAATCTAGACTGTGGCCCAGCTTTGATTAGTTACTCGAGGTATAGTCACTGCAAGGGCCACATTGTCTTTCCACCCATTATTACCCTTCCCCCTCAGCGCTCAAGTATTAGCCGTCCGTACCGCTGCTCCGGAAGGTGGCACAGAGAGCAGCGTAGTGATGCGTCAGGTCAAGCACGTTCTGCGGGAGGTTGGTAGCCTGGATAATGCTCCGGACCTTCACGGCGCCCTCGCCTTCGATGAGAGTCCGGATGGTGTGCAGCAGCTCGGGGGAAAACTCCGAGTACCAGCGGTACTGCCAAGTCACAAGACGGATGACTGCCGCCACTGTTTCAGGAGTGCTGTTGGGCTTGTTGCTCTCAAAGGCGCGCAGAATTCCGGAGAGTGCCTTGGGGCTGAACCGCTGGCTCAGACAAGCCCGGTACGCCTCGACCGCCTCCTCCTGGTGGTGCAGACGCTCCGCCAGCGCCCCCAGAATCTCCCACTCGTCAGCCGACTTGTTGAACTGCATCTGCTGAGCGCGGTACTGGGCTTTCTGTGTGCGCCAGATGGTGTACATTCGAAGGTCCTCGTAAAGCACCATGAACAGGCTGTCTAGCCACCTCTCGCAGAGACGCTTGTTGTTCAACCGCGAGTGATCCTCCGGCACAACCCCCTAGATACGTGGCTTGGTCAGTAACGAACGGCAACAATCGGGCAAGGCAGTGCGCGTGTCTGGCAAGACCTACATTCTCCTGGTCGTTCTTGACCTCGGACGGGTCTATCGTGCTGCTGGGCTTCTCCACGGTTTGTCCGTTGGCGGTCAGGTTGTCACCCGTTTCTCCCTCGATCTTGGAGTCCGTGTCCGACTCGTCGTCAGACTCCTCCTTGGCCTTCTCCTCACCGGCCGCGTCGCCGTTGGAGGGCTGCTGAGGCGAGCCCCTGATGCCGTCGATGCTAGCATTGCGCTGTGCGGATGCGCCGCTCTCCTGCTTTTCCGTTCTGTACTCATCCTCCATCACAAAAACAGTGCTGCGGATCTTGAGGAGCTGATCCCATCCAATCTTGGCCGTCATTTCAGTCAGGACCCTGTAAGCCTGCTTGAAGGTACCGCGATACTGCGCGGCGCGCAAGCTCGCATAGTTGGGGTCCACCTGCTCGTTGTACCTCCCCTCGGGTTCGCTGTCGATCTCGTCTAATCTCGTCTCCACGAGGGTTGGCAGATAAACGTCTTTAGGCTCCGGCATTATCGGGGCGTCCTTGTCCTGGTAGGTGAACATGGGGCATGAGTTGAGGATCGTCAACGCATTCTCCCAGTCCTCCATGGCGACGTAGACCTCGGCCAGTCGTGCCCATGTTCCGAACTCGCTGGGCGCTGCGATAGTGCTCCTATCCGCACAGCCGAGAGCCATGCGTAATCTTGCCTCTTTCAGCTCGGGAGTCGTGGCCGTCTTTGCCTTTTTGAGAAGAAACTCTGCCTGGGTGTCGAGCATCACGTAGTCCATAGGAGACTCCTGGAGAGCTTGGTGTAGAACGCGCACACCGCGGACTTCCTCGTGACCCTCAAACAGAACCTTGGCAAGCAGGGAGGCGACCTCGACGTTCTGCTGCCGGAGCTTCTCAAACAGGTTGATGCCTGACACGAACCTTCCCGTGGTCTGGAAGTACTTGAGAAGTCCGCTGACCAGGTGGTTCGAAACAACGTTGGGAACCTGGACGGTCGAGTCGGATCCAAGTTGCCATCCTAAAAATCACCGTCAGCGTCTGCCGGCTCACCTCAAACGAGGTGGCAGAGCCTGAGTTGCCCACTGACCTCGAAAAAAGAGCTGCTCGGCGGCGTTGAGAAAACGGTGCTCGGTTTCGGTGTTGGTAACCGGGTTGAATCTCCGGACGCCCATGATTTTCCGGATGGTCTCTCCGCTCCCGTCGTCGGCGTATGAGTAGGCCCGCAGCACGCTGCACAGATATGTCTCCAGCCAAAGATCGTCTGTCGCCTTCTTCTTCTCACCTCTCTCGTCGACACAGTAGCTTTCGACCGAGCCGGGGATGGTGACATGGACGCGCATGTCAAGCCGCGAGAGCGCATTGTAACAGCTGCCCGCAACAAGTTGGGCGGCGTTAGCATGCATCCTACAGGGG
>PYSQ01000398.1:9287-30550 GCA_003049435.1 Nakataea oryzae
TGGTTCCTGGCTGTTGACGGGCTTGGCGGAGGCGGGCGCCTGCGCGCCGCCGGCGGCGGGGGCGGTGGCAGCGTCGCCGTTGGCATCCGGGGCGGGAGCGCCAGCACCCGTGCTGGGCTTGGGAGTGACGGCGCCTTGGCCGCCAGTCTTGGGAACGGGGGTATTGGGAACGGCGGCACCCTGGCCGCCGCCAGTCTTGGGGACGGGCGTCTTGGTGCCGGTGGTCGCCGGAATGGCGGCCTCGTCTCCAGCTTCATCAGCACTCGGCACGGCGCCACCATTGCTGCCAACCTTGGGGACGGGTTTCTTGTCGCTGACGACCCCCTGGACGGCGGTGTAGGTTCCTGCAGGCTCAGGGGGGCTGGCGGTGTCCTGGCGGAGAGGTTTGACAGCTGTGACATCGGTGATGACCTGCTCAACAGGTACAGTCATAACAGGCCGGGGGAAGACGGGAACGGCCGAAGCGCAGGCCGCAAGGGCGATGAGTGCGGCGAAGGTGACCTTCATTGTGATAACTGTGGGTGAGACAAACAAAAGAGAAGGTGGGAAAGTAGATGTGAAAAGGGCTGCTACAAGCACAGGATATCCAAGAGGATAGGTTGGCGAGATAATTACAAAGGAGAAAAGGACCTCTGGCCGGGTGAGGATGAGGGAAGCTCTCCATCATTGTCGTCAACGGCGGACGCGGCGGACATTTATCTATCAGGCGGGCCAGCCTCCGTCGACAAACTGGACACCATGGTCTGCCTCTCGAATCGCGATAGCAGTCCCCGGGTGGGAAAGCCGCGGCCGACCAGAGACTCGGAGGCCGATGAAACATCGCGGGCGAGCAGAAAATAGAAGTCGCGATGGACCACATCATCTCCGCCCCCACCGGGTCGCCGCGAGAACAGGATCTTCAGGCACTGAGCACATCTCGGCTGGGAGAAGCGGGCGTCTCTTGCGCGGAGAAGCATCCCCGCCCTATCCCGCGACAGGAAAGCAAAGTGTGCAAGGCGATTGCAGAGGGGCGCAGCGGAGAGCCCCGTGGCGCGGGTCGCAGGGCAAGAAAAAAACAAATAAAAAAAGAAACAAAAGGCACGCCAGCAAATACGCGCAAACGGAAACGAAACAAGGGCAGCCAATCACACCCTCCGTGCCCCTGGGTGGGGGGCCCTAGTGCCCGGGAAGCTCCCCACAATTGCCCGTCGCTCAGGCGCGGGGGTGCACTGCAGAACCCGCTGAAAGGGTTCTCCTCAGCAGATGCCTTGATCGAGCGTTGGGCGCTCGGGCCCAAAGCTGTCAGACGCCAGATGGGGCGTGGGTCGAATGCAACGGCCGCAAACACGCCGCCTGGTCAGGGACCCCACCAAGGCATCGGCGCACAGACGCATCGAAGCTGCTCTGCGCGCCCAAAAGAAGAATGGGGCGCCATTGGCTGCCACCCAAGCTGCGGGCTGCCAGCTCCTCGCGCGCCGCAGCAGAGCCAAGCTTTGCAGCAGGACGAAGCTTAGCGACCGATGACCTATTTCCAGCTTCCCATCCGAGTCTACGTGCGACGTTTTTGACGCGCCAAGGGTGCCGGTGCCAGCCAGGAGGCGGTCTTGGTCCATGTGCCATCCCGTCTATTTCCAGCGTCGGGCTGGCCGAGCAGCGATCTCGTCGCCAGCTTGGCGCGGGCCTTGTCGGTTCCCGGCTGCTCGGCGCGCGTCAAACCGTGCCCGTCGACGCCTCAACTGCCCAGCCCACGCAGAAGCCCGACAGGCCCCAGAACAAGATGCGCTGGCCGCGCCCGGCTTGACGCTGTTGGACCCAGCGCCGAGGATGGCATAGGTCAGTGCCATGAATTTTGTGACCATTAATAGCTAGGTGGCTAGGAAGCTGACGTTGAACGTTGAGCAGTAAAAAAAAAAGAAGAAAAAAAGAAGAAAAAAAGAAGAAAAAAAAAAGAAAAAAAGAAGAAAAAAAGAAGAAAAAAAGAAGAAAAAAAACCAGAGCCGTCTTTTATGCCGGACCAATCCATTCCTTGGCACCCTTCAGTCGAGCGCGGGGAAGCACGACCAAGATATATGTTGCCAACGGTGGCGCCAACGACAGAGGCTGCCACTGCGGCGTGGGATTGGCTCAATTCCTTGCCACCCTCCGATTCAGCCGACTTCTCAGGACGCCAAACACGCCCGTGCAAATCTCAACCGCCCAGCCGGCGTAGGTTCCCGACAGGCTCCAAAACAACGTGTCGAGACCAGGTTTTGTTGACGAGGAAAGCGCCAGTACGGTGGTGGCGCCCAGCCCAAATACGCCGGCCGCGAATAAACTACCCGCTTCCACTCCGGTGCTCCCTTGCGCCGCGAACAGGACCAAAATCGGCCCCAAAGCCTGCGCAATCATCATAAAAAAGACGATGGGTTGGCCGACACCAGCCGATGTCAGCATCTCCTCGTTGAGGGCGACGCCGCCAATGACCAGCCAGGTGGCGATGGAGATGGTCAGCGCCACGGTGAAGTCGCCTGTCGATACTGGCTCGCCCTTGTATGGTACGTTTCCGTTGGATGGTCGCGGTAGAGTGCCGCTGGGTGGCGCAGCATCGTTAGACAGAAGAGTTTCGTTGGATTGCGGGTGGGCTGCCTTGTTGGCGGTCGTGTTGGCCATGGCTTCTGACGATGGAGCGGTCTTTTCTGCTTGTCCACTGTTTAGGGGCAGGTTGGTTGGAGGCCAGCAGAGAATGAAGCGGCAGAAACCCCTCGCCGCTGGCCCTTTTATCGCCGCATCAGTCCTGGGCGCCGCATCGCCAAGTCAAGCCGGCCAAGACGTCAGCAGCAACAGGCTCCAACTTGAGCGAATCATCCAGCCAAGATCTCAATGCTGACAGGTGCCAGACGAGCACCAGCACCACAGCTCGCCTGCGCGTCCATTCGGGGCCTCCGAAATGCGTCATCCTCGGCGCTAGGAGCATGCCGTTCTGGGGCTACTCGGGCAGGCGGCTGCCAATAAATGTCGGCGTCGAGCCAATAGGCGTCGAACCGGCACTCCCTGATCGCCAGAGTGGCCACAGCCTTGTCTTGCCTCGCGACGGCCGGGTTTTCGCGGTGGCCGCCCGAGCACGACGGGCGAGCGGTGCGCGTCCCGTGTTGCCGTGCATGTCGGAGCCAGCGGCCAGCGGCCGTCGCGCTCCGGGTGTATATTTTCCCCGAAGCGGCTCTGCATGTCTGCCATGCGGTGGTAGGTTTCTGTGCAGGTGGCTGATTGTGGCTCACAACACCATTCGCTCCATTGATGGTCGCGCAGGCACGAGGTTTCCGCTACCAAGAGGCAGCAATCCCCCAACTACACCAAACGAGCAGCATTGAAGCCTATCAGGTATTGACAGAAACCAAAAGATCCTGATCCCAAAGTTGGTGTATCCTGTTCAGCCTTCTCCATTTCCTTATTAAAACCCCGACACCTCTTCGATCTCTCGGATACGAAACCGACTTTCTTCACTACACCGCGACCCATTGCGTCTGTCTACCTCTATCGGCTCGGGAGAGCACTACAGCTCTGGCTTTCCAGCAAGTGTATATACGCCACCGCGGCCCCGTGCGTCCGGCCGCAGTCCTCGCCGACGGCGCCGGCACCAAAAGACAAGGCCCCCGGAGAGCACCACCAGGAGCACTACAGCCGTTACAATTCCAGCAACTGCAGGGGTGCCGAGTCCCCCGGACCCGGCGTCGGAAGGCGGCTGGGCATCGGAAGATGCTGGAGGAGCAGGCTGGGCGGGAGCGTCGCCGGCACAGTATGCCCTTGGACATTCCAATATGCAGGTGTCGTCTGTGGGGCTGAACTTGGCCATGGAAATCAGGCACGAGCTTCCAGGCTTGCAGTCGACATTGCACTTGGGCGGCCCGCAGCCGACCAGGCATGGACCGCCCTGCCTTGGTAGCAAGCCCAGTTGGGGGATGGCAGCTTGAAGCGAGGGGAGACGTCAGCGACCAGAAGAAGAAGAAGAGGCGGGTGCAACAGCTTACCTGCGCCGGTTTTGGCAGTAAAGGACCATGCATCGGACCCGGTCCGTCCAGCGGAGCAATGCGGCGCCGACGCGGTCTGGTTCGCCGTCGTACTGCTGGTTACAATCAACGGGTAGGCCTGCGTACATATGCAGGAAGGGGGCTGCACGAAAAAGGAGCCGACACGCTGTGGCTCGCTTGGATTTCTTGGTCATGGCCCCTTAACGCCATCTCGGACCCTGCCACCGACATCGCCAAGACGGCTGTCGGTTCCTGAACGAGTCCCTGAAAGAAAATGCCTACAATTGTCAGAAGATGCGTGCAGCGCCATTGGTACAAAAAAAAATACCTTTGCGGCTCGAAGTGGCATCCCCACCTCCACATCCAGTCTTTGGATGCGGGGTGCGTCAAGATGCCTCGGCTCAACCCTCTGCGCTATGACGGCAAGGTTTCACCTTTGCGTTTGCTGCAGAGCGATGTAATGACAGTGTCCTTCTTATTCCACCTCTGGTTTCTGTTTCTCCGACGGCATATACACGCAGGAATCCTCCGTGAACAATGTCGAGTGCACTTCCCCCACGACGCCCCGTCAGGATCGCCAATGTCAGCGGCGCCACCGGCGACGGGCCCCTGGCGCTGCACCGGGTGGTGAGAGAAGGCCCCGTCGATGTGGTGACGGCCGACTACCTGGCCGAGGCCAACCTGAGTAAGCCCTCGTCGGTTCGGCACGGCCGTGGCGTGTTGCTGCTGACTGCCGAGCGGCCCAACCAGCCTGGCTCGCGACGGAAAAGAAGAAGGACCCGTCGGCAGGCTACGAGCCGGGCTTCCTGCGCCAGCTGGACCGCGAGACGGCGCGCATCATCGCCGCCAGGGGCATCAAGGTGGTGCACAACGGCGGCGCCCTCAACCCGGCCGCGCTGGCCGCCGAGGTCAGGCGGCTGCTGGCCTCGTACGGCGTCGAGGGCCTCAGGGTCGCGCACGTCGAGGGCGACGACGTCATGGGCATGCTGGCCGACGGCCGGCTGGCCGACGCCGCCCACCTCGACGTCGGGGGCCGGCGCCTGTCCCACCTGGACAAGCCCGTGCTGAGCGCGAATGCCTACGTGGGCATGGGCGGCATCGTCGCGGCGCTGAGCATGGGTGCCGAAGTTGTCATCTGCGGCCGGTGCTGCGACGCCAGCCCCGTGATGGGTAACTACTGCATACGACATGCTGCTTCTACGATGTTGGGAGACGCTGGCTGACGGCTCTGGTACCGTCGCTGTTAGGCGCCGCAGCATGGTGGCATGGTTGGGCCGAGGACGACTACGACGCGCTTGCTGGGGCTCTCATCGCAGGCCGTAAGTCGACGCCGCCGCCGCACCACGTGCTCTACCCCCTGAGATGAAGAGCTTCTCTGACCTGGGCGACGCACACAGACTGTATCGAATGCGGCACCTACGCCACGGGCGGCAACTTCTCGGGCTTCAAGTCGATCCCCCAGAACTGGGCCCAGGGCTTCCCCGTCGCCGAGATCGCGCGAGACGGGACGTTCGACGTCACGCTCCAGGAGGGCTCGCCGCGCGGCCTGGTCAGCACCGACACCGTCACCGCGCAGCTGGTGTACGAGATCCAGGGGCCCCTGTACCTCAACCCGGACGTCGTCGCCGACATGCGCAACGTCGCCATCGAGTCCAGGGGAAAGAACAGGTACGTTGCGAACCCCATCCTTCCCATTTCCATCAATGCAAGATGAAACCCCCACCTCACAGCAGCCTTCTATCCCGCCCCACAGGGTCGCCGTCTCGGGCATCACAGGCGCGCCGCCCCCGCCCACCACCAAGCTCGCCGTCTGCACCGAGGCCGGCTTCCAGGTCGAGTACTACTTCTTCGCGGCGGGGCTCGACGCGGCGGCAAAGGCGGCGCACCTGCGCGCCACCCTCGACTCGCCCGACGTCGTGCCCAACCGGCGCGACTACGCCGTCCTGCGCGTGGACCAGTACGGCGTCGCCCAGCCCGACGCGCCCTCGCAGGCCCTCGCCACCGTCACCCTGCGCGTCTTCGCCCAGGCCGCCCGCGCCGAGACGCTGGCCACACTGCGCCGCGCCGTCGGCGGCTTCTGCGTCCTGGGCGGCTACGCCGGGCTGCACATGTGCATGGATTTCCGCTTGGTTGGTTTCTCACCTCTGGTTTCTTTTTTTTGGACCCTTTCTGTTGCACATGCGCATGTTAATCTCGAACCATCCCCCCATCAGCTCGCACCGAGGCCCTTCGTCAGCTACGAGCCATTCCTCATGCCGTACGCCGACGTCTCCCTCTCGGTGCACATGAACACTGCCGCCGCACCAACCACAGTCAGGCCCCCGAAGAAGACGCAGCCCTTCAACGGCCAGCCTCTTTGCACCGACGAGCCGTTTACCGCCACCACCACAGCCGACGACCACGGAGCCACCGTCCGCGCACCGCTCGGCGCGCGCTTCCACGCGCGGTCGGGCGACAAGGGCTCCAACGCAAACGTCGGCTTCTGGGCCGCCGCCGACGACGAGCACGCCTGGCTGCGCGCCCACCTGACCGCCGACCGCCTGCGCCTGCTGCTGGGCGACGAGGCGCGGCGCCGCGACGGCACCTTGTACGAGATTGAGAGGTTCGAGATGCCGCGCATCCGCTGCGTGCACTTCCTGGTCAGGGGCGTGCTCGACGGCGGCGTCAGCTCGACCTGGAGGCTCGACGGGCTGGCCAAGAGCTTTGGCGAGTTTTTGCGTAGGCTTCTCTCTCTCTCTCTCTGGTTCTTTTTTCTGATGTCGTGTATGCCTGTTTGATCGTTGCCGCTAACTTCGCCGACGCATTTCCAGGGGCAAGACTCGTGGACATGCCCAAAAAGTTTGTCGAGAGGGGTGATGTTTCGAGCACGGACAGCAGTCGGACTATTGCTCCGCACCTGTAGAAAAAAGAGACGGTGCTGAAAATTGATTATTACCTAATTCTCGAAAAAGCCAAATATTTGGTGCAGCCCCTGCTTTGCTATTCGTTGTGCCCGTCCCTGGTCGCTCCGTCCGCTGGCAACAGCTCAACAATATCTTCGCGTCATACCAACGACGCCACCTGCAAAGCGCCGCCCCATCTCCCTCCTTTAAAATTAAAGTCGGCCATATTCGCTAATAACAGCTTAACAATAGGCAAATGGGCCGCTTCCCCTCGTCATTAAAGGCGAAAAGAAAGTAGAGCACAACGCGAGACCCAGTTCTTCTAACCGCAGCCGTGTAAGGATATTCGATCTAGGATTATCTTGCCACATCCGGAGAGCCCCAGCAGAAGCAAGCGACTGTTCGGATGTTCCTTCCAGTCGCAAAACGTGGGGCATTGGAAAACACACGCTCCGGTCCTTTCTTGAGCTTCCTTTTTGCATTATCAAGGTTCGTGGAAGGATCGGGAGCAGAAAGCCACTTCCTAATGACATCAGACTGGCCATCTGACAGAAGGATGTTAACATCTTGGCGGGCTTCGTCCACGGTTACCTCGACTAGGGAAACAATTACACGGTATTTAATCAGCTGCAGAACTATTTACACACAAGCTGCAGCCCAGAGGATGCCTTACTGGTCTTCATTATTCCCGACGCTGCCTTTGCTTCATCAACCTCTGTACGTGGAACAAAGGTGAGAAACTCCTTTGCATATGCAGCGGCGGTGGCAGAAGCATATCTTTGCCAGCGGTCGTTCTTGTGCGCATCGGCATAATTACAAATGCCACGGATGACAAGACAGGGAAACCGGTTCATCAACCCGGCCGCCTGCATCTCGACGCAGATGCAATCGTCCCCGACATCGCCAGCAATCCGATCGCGTAAAGCGGCGTCTTTAACGAGGGTGTTCCCGGACGCGATGACCCCGTAGTGGATCTCGGGGACTTGGCTGTCTCGGTCATCCCTTTGAACCAACTGGGCTGGATCGCAGTTTTTGCAGTCTGCACCACCGGCGTGCTCGGCTGATGAGCGGAACAGGCGGTCATTTTCCAATCCCTGGAAGCCATAGCCTGGGCTGTTCTTGGACTTCATCGCCATCTTGGGAAACTTGTCAAACATCGCTTCCATGATCTGGGGAATCTTTGAGTCTTCAAGCTCGTGTTGGGCCTGGATCGCAGCAAGGGCGTTGAGAAGGATGATCGGAGGCGCCGCCAGGTGTCCCTTTGGCTCCCGAATGTCGCCCGTCTTTCCCTTTATCAGATCGTACTGCACTACACCGCCGCTTGTCCCGTGGGGCTGGCTCACGGCGACATCTCCAAGGCGGATGTCACGATCATCGTCGGGCCTCGCAATGCCGCCTCCAGTACCAACCACCAGGCCTACCCTGATGGAAGGAAGGGAGGAGAGGAGCTCCGAGGCTGTTTCAGCAGCGGAGGTGGTGCCATACGAGCCGGCAGGGAGAGAGGCAATGACAATGTTGTGCTCTCCCATCCGGCCCCAGTCGTAGGCGTTCTTGTCGTTTGCGTTTCTAGCGAAACCCGCCGGCTGGGCGTGCTCCTCGTCTAGCATAGCAACAGCAGCCGCTCGCTCGATTGATAGCGCGGAAATCCACCCAACCGTGTACAGTTCAGGGCTGCCAAGGGTGATTTTGGACATCTTGTCGATGGTTGTTTCTGGCAAGATTTTACAGACGAGTACGAGGTGGCAGCAGAAAGCGGCAAAAAGCTCGCACAGACACAATCGCTACCGATGAGTATAAAAAGAGCAGAAACAGGTACGCCTGCTGTGTGTAAAGGGGACAGGAGGGGCGAAAAAATGCTGGCAAAGGTTCGGGCTTGCCATCATCAGCTTTTGCGGCGGGGCTTCTGGGTCGGGGGATTTCAGTCGGGCTGAAAATACGAGCGTCGAATAACCATCGCGCCCACAGCACCCTTCCAAGCTTGATATTATTGGCCATTGCTGGCACCTAATTATTGTGCGCCGGCAATGCCCGCCCATGTAAAGTTGTGGGTACGATACCCTGCATTTTGTGCTTGGTCTTCGGGTCTCCTGAATCACGCGATGGGACTCTTGTCTGTTAATGTGCCCATTACGGAAATGATCCTGTTACTCAACACCATACACGGCTGTGTCTCTTTATTGTGGCTATCTCCTACCTCTGCCAACACCTGGCGAGAACCTCTCAACTCAAAACATAATACCCGCCGCCGTCCAAACCGAGCCAGAGCAGAAGCACGCGCTCACGAGTGACTTTTGAAATATCGCGGTTGCATGCGCCGGTTTGGGATTCCGGCATGTCTACCCAAGGGTCGTGCTCTTTTTTCCCAGTTCGATGAATCGCCAGTGACTGGGCAGTAGGCATCATTAAACCTTCGTTCATTCGACGGGCAAGGTCTATCGCCCACGTAACAGAGGCCGCCGTCGCTAGCGTGGGATTCGGAACATTTGAATTTGGCCACCACCTTGTTACACATCTTCAAAGCTTGCGTGTGGTTTTTGTCAGGTGATAATGATATGAAACGGTGGTAATTATGGGGATGAGTTTTGGCGAAAAGAATTGGGATTTGATAAAAAACAGAAGGATGGTGCTTTTATATATCAAAAAGCTGGACTGCACAGGTATGGTGTTAACAGACAAAGAGCTGGTTAGTTTCAGAGTTTCAGCGTCTTCGTTGGTAACACATGTTGGAGGAACCCCCAACGCTGGTGTCACGAAGAAAGGAACGAAACGACCTTTTTTTGCAATTAATTATCGCCAACAATCGCCCACCACAAATCCACGCCACCAGCAATGGCAACAGCACCAGCCCTCATCCCCAGCGGGACGCACGCCTCTCATCTCCTCCCCTTTGAACCAACCAACAAACACCCTCTACACCGCCATCCCAACCGCCACACTGGCGTCAGCGTTCCCGCCCGAGTGGCACCGCCGTCTCCCCTACCTCCCAGGAGCATTCTTCGGTTGGCCACGCCGGGACGACACGTCGCCACATCCTTCATCATCCCCAATCAGGGCCCGGATCCTGCACCGGGATTCCCGCGGTGGCGACGGTGTCAGGACTAGCATGCCGCTGGGCTCCTCTGCGTCTTCGAGGGCACCCGCTCACAACCAGCCGCCGCCGACATGGGTCGCCGCGCCCGAGATGGCCCTGGGCGGCAGCCACAGCACCAGCAGTCGTTGATCCGTCTCAAGAATCCGCACGCGAGACCCGAAAGCGAGGTCAGAGGACGACAAGCGAAAATAAAACGTCAATTGTGACCAAAAGGTTTCTGGCATTAAACGATTATCACATCCGAGATCAATGCGGCCCTGCGCCGGGCAAGAATAGCTAGACCAAGGTGCAGAAGGCACGTGTAAACAACACACAAATAACGTTTATACAAATATCTCCTCGCTATATTACTGCATCATCCGAAAAGAAATACGAGGGAAAATAAACAAAACTCTATGGCTATGCCATGTGCCAGCCTCTTGAACCTCCTAGCTATGCCGAAGCGACTGCGGCAGCGTCTTTCTCGGGTTGAACCAGGTCCCTCACGTGGAACTTGGTCCTAAAGTTGTTCTGCTTGACGAACCAAGCATTTACAAGCTCCCATTCTTGGGAAGGGTCAAGAAATTCGATCTGCAGAAAGTAGCAGTCAGCAAGAGAGCGATCACTCGAAAACACGTGGAACGGGCAAGGACTCACATCAAATCTCCTCAAAAGGCTCGGCACGACCTTGTAGACCTCGAGCAGGCTGATGTTCTTGCCGATGCAGGTCCGCGACCCCATGCCGAACTGCAGCATCATGCCGCCCATCTCCTTGATCCGCCGCTCCTCGGCCGCCCGCGCCGCAGCCGCAGCCGCCTCGCCACCCGCCGCCGCGGCGGCCTGCACCTTGTTCTCGTCCACCAGCCACCGCTCCGGCCGGTACGCCTCAGCATCGTCGCCAAAGATTTCCTTGTTGTGGTGCACCACCCACGCAGACACGCCCACGATGGTCCCGCCGGCCACGTGCCTGCCCGCAATCTCGCAGCCGCCGGGGGGCACAATGCGCTCCATGGGGAGGCCCGCGGCGGGGTGGACGCGGAATGCCTCCTTGACGCACGCGTCCAGGTACGGCAGACGCTGAGCCTCGTGCCAAGTGACAAGTCCCGTCTCGTAGTCGCTGAACATGCCCTCGCGTGCCGCCTCATCTATCTCGGCGCGGAGTCGGTCCATGGCTTGGGGGTTGCGCAGCAGGTAGTAGAAGACGGCGCTGAGGGTGATGGCAGTGGTCTCGGAGCCGGCAAATGCCATGGAAACGGCCATTGTCTGGACCAGCGTGTCCGTCATAAAGTCCGGGCGGGCCTCTTGGGCGGCCAGGAACTTGGACAGCAGATCAGGCGACTTGACACCTAGGCCCTCGGTAGTCAGGCCAGAGTCCAGCTTCTGCTTTTCCGACACGGAAACAGTGCCCCCCGACGACGGGGCCTCGAACTTGCGGTCCGCCGTGTTGCCGCCGTTCATGGCAGTGAGCAGCGTCGGAACCCGCTCGGCCATGCGCTCGCGTGCAAAGCGGGCCACGGGGAAGGTCGCGTCGATGAACCCCCACTGCGACAGCTTGAGGTAGATGGGGTTCTTGAGGAACAGCAGGTCCAGCCAGGGCATCTGCCCAATCGGCGCGACGTACATAAACAGCCAGCCGAGGTAGGCGACGATGCCATCGATATCCTCGTTCTTCTCAACAAAGCCGTGTCGCTTGCTGTACGTGATCTCGCCAATGACATCGAATGCGTAGAACTGCATCCATCGTCCCATGTCGCAACCCTCGTCGTTGTCGGCCCAGAGCGCCTCGGTCTGGTTCAGGAAGAGCTTGGTGGTGTTGTCGACGAAGGGCTCGTACTGCACCAGGGCCGACATGGCAAAGGCGCCGTTGACACAGCGCCGGAACTGCGCGTGGAAGTCATTGTCGGTCGTGCTGAATAGCGATGGCAGCCTGTGGCCTTTGGCGACGGACTGCTGCACACGGTAAAAGTCGGACTGGTAGAAATTACGTCGTGGATCGACGGTCAGCAAGGGAATGTGCGTCGAGCTCTGGTAGCCTTGATGGCTCGGCAAAGACCAACCTTGACAAAGCCCTTGTTCAGACCATATATCGTCTTGAGCGCCTTGGGGTCCGAGAAGGATAGCACGTTGGGCCCGAGTCGCACCACGCCGCCGTACTTCGCGTGGAGTCTTTGGTGCGTGACCTCGGGCCGCCGGCCGTAGACGTCCCAGAAGCGCCAGGCATCGGTGAGAGAGGCCAAGAAGGGCCCCGGATACTTGTTGAGGCCGTTGTGGTAGCGGTTCCTGACAAGCCACGCCACCAGGACCACAGCGCCGACGCTGAGCCAGTGCTGCCCCAGAAACTGGAGCAGCGATTCCGTGAGGCCGGCGCCCTGCATACTGCTGCTACTGTTTGCTGGTCCAGGTATGCTTTTTTAATGCTGCTTTGGCGTGGGCTGTGCCAGGGGCGAGTGACGGGCGGCGATATGGCAAGAGAGTCAAGATGGCTTGCCGTGCGTGCGTGGGAGCGTGTGTAATCTAGACAGGCGAATGTGCACAGAACAAGACACCGAGAACCACTCAGTCTAGTTCGGCCGTGCAAGCCTGTTGAGAGACTTGAGGCTGGGGTTGGTTGACGTTGAGTGATATCGAGAGACGACCAGATAGCCCAATGCGGCTATTATAAGGGGTAGGGGGCTTCATATAAGCGCGCCGTCCCAGTCCCAAGACGGTGGGACTACGGACAGGCGGGCTGCAAAGCGGTGGTGCGTGTGCAAATCCCTTGCCGATCGTGGCCGCCCAGGCCAGCAGCAGGCAGCCCCGGCCCGCCGTCAACGGCCCTTCGGCAAAAGGAAACGATGACGGCGAGCGGCCTGGGAGAGGGGGAAGGGGGCCAGTCCGGTGGGTCTCGCCTGGGGAAAGACCTCGCCCGGCCCCGCCGTGGGAGGAGGGTGGGAACCAAGCCCAAGACCAGGCTGTGGCGGCTATGGTTTTGGGCGAGGTGGAGGTGGAGGGGGAGGAGCTGGGGGCTCGGCAGGTGAGATGCTGATACCGAGAGCAGGCTAGGCGGAGGCTTGGGGCACGACTCCAGATGACGGCACATTGTCTGGGCCAGCTGTCGTGGGGCAGCCAAGGGCCGGGCGACTGTGTCACGGGTAGACTGCAGAGCGCTTGCCGACCATGCTATAATAAGCAGACGCCTCTCGAGTGGGCCGCCGGCGGCCAAAACCCGGAAAGAAACAGAAAAACGCAGGACATGCCCCCAGGAAACACGTCAGCCGTGTGCAGAGCATGGATAAATCATGTTGTACAGGCTGGCTTTTCGGCCGGAGCGAGGCGGTCGAGAGGGAGAAAGAAGAAGTTGGGAAGAAAAAAGAAAAAGGAGAGCTTGGGGTCTGCCAGCTCCGAGCCGCGGCGTGCCAAGCAACTTGCTTCGGGCGACAGGGCCTGGGAGATAAGGTGCGACGGACGGGCGCTGCACCGACTTCAGCCGCCCGAGTGGCAGACCAGAGCGGCGGGATCGCACCGTGGGAAGAGGGGGATTGCTGGGCAGGCAACGAGCACAAATGGACAAAAACATCTGCCGTGCTTTTTTTTGTTTTTGCCTCTTGCAGCCTGTGCCGGCAAGCAAGCCAAGGAAGGGCGCGGTGTGGGGAGGGAGAGTTTTTTTTCCCCCTTATTTCTTTCTTTTTCGAACGCCATCCGTCAGGCAACGTCATCTTGGTTGGCAGCATGAACGAAGGCGCCCGCCGGGGTTTGCTGGTCAACCTTCTCGCGGCCAGGGCAGGCGCGTCCTTCGGCAAGCCTCCCATCACTTGCCGAAGGTCAGGACAAGCAGGCGCCGGCCCACCCCCTAGAATAGCACCAAAGCAGAAGGGGAAGGAACACGCCCCCCACCTGCGCTGGGGTGGCGCCCTGTCCAAGGCGTCCGTGTGGGGAGGGGGCGAAGCTTGTCGGTTTTCGGCAGATGCGCCGTCCAATCGAAGCCCCCCCACCCCTTCTTGACGCGCTTCTGGCCCAGAGCTGGGGGAGATGCGCAAACCGGGCAGGCCGCCGCCGCTGGGGCTCGCGTCGTCGTCGCCCGCTGCTGCTGCTGCGTGCGCACGCTGCAGCCGTGCATATGCGCGCGCCGCGGCGGATCCGTTTCCCGACAGCGCATGCCCTTGTAGTCGTGCATCTCGGGTAAAGATAGAGAGGCTGTTTGTCGACGGCATTCGGGGATCGCTACTTGCACAAAAAAAAAAAAAGCAAACCATTACAACTGAACAGCCGTTATTCCCGCATGCCCTGCCCAGCGGCCGGACTGCACTGCAGCCGAGATCTCGAATCAGAAACTAAGGACGGGCATTGGTGGAACAAAATAAGAAAAAACCACCTGTGCACAAGATCAAAGTACAGCACCCGACGAAAGCGCTTTTGTGATTGCTTGCGGCAAGCTCCACGCCCGTGTCCAATATATACACACACGCCCGCAGTCCCGACAAACTACCAACCCAGGTCCCGAAAGTCGCCATCTCCAGAGCACCAAATACCGAGCTGCAAACTGCCTTTTGTCGAGTGCCTACAGTGGGTGGCGCTCCATGTAGCATCCTGGGCAGTGTCCGCGTGGCCGGGTCCCTGTGACAGTCCGGCGGCGGCCTCTGTCATTCCCCAGCAATACCGCCCCATCGACGGGGTTGGGTTCTCCCTGCTCGCCTGGAGCCACTGCGGTTGAGGCCGAAATATCCGCAATATCCGCAGCTTCTCGAGTAGGCGTCGTGGCCAGCCCCAGTCGTGCCACGTCCAGCCTTCCTGCCCTTACTTACCCTTGCTGGCCAAAAAGGGTCAAAAGTGGCACCCGACGTATGCGGCAGCGCATCTGGCGAGCTTCTAGAACCACGCCGGGGAAAAATGAAAATCCAAATCGCTTCCGAAGTGCCGGTCTGTCTACACGCATATCTATCTATCTCGAGGCCTGGCCCGCCCTTTCCCCACACTGCTGCTGTTACCTAGTGGTTGCCTACCATGTGCGTCTGATTCCATACTTGTACAGGCTTCATCCTAAACTACAACCAAGTCCCCCCTTAGCTTGCGCCCCTTTGCCGCGCATATGTACTGCCGGGATACCGCTAGAATACGTGATACCGAATCAAGAATAAAAAAAAACAAAGGAAAGAAGTCCAGGACAGCACAGCTCACCCACCGACTCCATCAGCCATTACACCATGTCCTCCTGGTTTGCTCCCCGGAGCCACTTGTCGTAGGGCGCACGTCCAACCGAAATAGGGCGCCAGTAGGCCGAGGTCGAGAGCGAAGTCCAAATATGCGTAAGCAGGATGCCATCAATCCATGAGCCAAGCTCTGTGCCCTCGTCGATGAGAAGGTACTCTGTGCGGGGCGTGCTCTTGAGGAAATAGTGTATCCAGGGATCCGCTTTGCCGATGAAACGGAGGCCCTTCCTCTTCAAGCTAGGCGCCGCGTCGGCATGTGTTATCGCCTGCGGAACCCTGCGCCTGCGTCGGACCTTGAGGATGTTGCCGAACAGTGTTGAGACCCTTCCTTGCCACAGGCGATGCCTCCTCCAGGCCAGTCCGTGTTTGGCTTGCAAGAAACTCGGAAATGCTATCTTTTCCGTTGCCCCGACCTTCCAGAACTAAAGGAAAAGCGACAGGCCAGAACGCACATGCTGCACCTTGCGTGCCTTTTTGATGCCGCCCGCGAGCAGGGTGCTTGCGTTACTGGCCGGGCGGGCTGTCAAGGGTTTGCCGGGGCTCTCGTCTATCGTCGTGTCGCTGTACGCCTCACTCTCCGAGGCCGAGTAGTTGCCATTCGCCTCAGACCTTCCACCACTCTCTTCCGAAGAGTCCCGTTTCCTCTTGGTTTTTGCCATGTTCACGGCTCTGCTCCCCGATTGCACCAAGGAAAGAGTCGTGTGAGGATTGTGGATCTGCTCGGCCCTTGCCATG
Source organism: Nakataea oryzae (assembly GCA_003049435.1). NCBI lineage: Eukaryota > Fungi > Ascomycota > Sordariomycetes > Magnaporthales > Magnaporthaceae > Nakataea > Nakataea oryzae. The sequence continues at coordinate 25,144 of PYSQ01000398.1, forward strand.
TCTTGCGGTCGTGTTTGAGTGCTGCTCTTCACTGTGGCGTCGAATGTACCTGTCTCGTCAAACAAAGGGAACGAGACAGAGACGCTAGGGTCCGCGATAAAGCATTCCTCATCAAGATGCAAGGATGGCTCTCTGTCGTCGAGAGTATCGCTCGCATGTGACCCCTCGTCAGGAGCAATGAGGTCTCGCTCAGTCTCAGGTATATCTCGCAATGTCCTTGGCGACTCAGCAGGGGAAGATGACGTCCTTGTGAGCTGTGGGTTATCTTGTGGTGTTGACGGCCGCGATTGGTCCCGAAACACCCATGCCGGCGCGAGTAACTCTGACATCTGTGGCTGCTCTGGCGATACAGGCAACGACTCTGGCTCTTCTTGAAATGGAAAAGGCGGCTCCACAGTCTCTGGTGGCGTTGGCCAAGGCTGCTGGTGATCCAGAGGCGGCGATGATGACCCATCGCGCTCAATCGAAGAAACAACAGGGAGAGTTGCGACAGGCTCCCCTTGCGCCTGCTCCTGTGCAACCCTGCTTTTCAGCCCGCAATTATCAGTCGGTGGATGTTCGACGCTTGCAACAAAAGAACCATCTCCGAGATCGACTTCCTCGTCCGATGTGTGTTCGACTTCAACTTCGCATCCATCCATCTCAATATTATATTCGCTCTGCTCAATCTGCTCGCTTTCTTCTGGCGTGGTCAGCAACCCAACCCCGCTTGGCTCCTCCGTGGAGTAATCGTCGCTGCTGTAGGTCTCCTAAGAATCTCCACCGCTACCGCTCCCCTCTCCGTCCGTCCGGTCCATACCATCACCACGTCCACCACCCAAGGAGGCCCCTTGGGGTTCCTAGTCCTCGTCCTCCGAGTCGGAATAGTTTTCGAGGGTTGCGCGGTATCGTCGGGCAGCCAGATCCTCCTCAAGGCCTCCAATGCTCTCCGGGTCGACGTAGCCGCCTCCGCCAGCCAGGCTGAGAGCCACGGGCAGGAAAACCAGCGCGTGCGTCGAGGCAAAGGCCACAAGGGCGACCCAGACGCGGAAGTAGTAGATCTCGAAAATCTTGGAACGCGTAAATGCCAAGACGCACACCCCCAGCAGCTTGGTCAGGGTGATGCCCGAGAAGACGGACGCGCCGACGTTGGCAAGCGCGGTCCATGCGCGGGCATCCCGGCCACGGAAACGGCTCTTGGCGCGCTCCATAAAGGTGCGCGATGGGAACATGAAGGCACGCGCGATGTGAACGCAGAACTCGACCGCGATACCGACGCAAATGATCAGGTTTACCAGCGACACTGCATTGAGCGACACTCCCATGACCGCCATGGCGCCAGCAATGTCCACAATAGCCATCAAGACCGTCACCGTAACGACAGCGGCCGTGAGGAATGATCCGAGGAGGGCCGACGAGATGACGAAGATCATTGCGAGGGCAGAGCCCAGCAACGTGACGGTGAGGTTGACGATGCTTGAGTACTGGTCGAAAAAGACGTAGAACACGCTGTACGGGAAGACCTCGGCACCGATCTTTGAGCTGACTTCGGAAGCGATCCGGCGGGCAGATGCGTAAGCGTTGATGAAGTCCTCCTGGCTGCGCAGCGGCGTGTGCATGGTCCTGAAGTGGGTTGCCGGGATTGTCTTCCTCTCGGAATCGACAACCACAGCATTGCCGTAGCCTGCCTGTCCGCCAAGAGGACAGCTCTCAGTGGTCGGCGAACTGAGGAACATCTTCAGGTAGTGCACAAACTCTTCGCCCTCGGGCATCCCTGCCATGGTGATGCTCCACGGAGGATTCCTGTTGGCGAAACAGGCCTTGTTGTTCTCCATGCAGCACATCTTGCCCTGGTCCGCGTCGCCCTGCTCCGGGTCGAGCCAGAGGAAAAAGTCGTCGATCCAGCTGGCGGTCGGAGAGGCAATGTAGGATATTTCGGGGCGCTTGCGCTCCTGTTCCAGGATGTTGGAGAGGGACATCTCGTTACAGGTAGTGAACCGAGCGCAAATCTCCTGCTGGTGGCTGCGCTGGGTAAAGTTGGACTCCTTGGTAACGAAATAGACGGGCGGCCCGGACTCGAAATAGTCGTAGAGGTCGTTGAAGTAGGGAATCAGGTACGAGTCATCCGGGATCGCCACACGCTGGTCCAAGCCGAGCTGGACCTCGGGAATGAGCGAAACGCCGGCAGTGAACAGCCCAAGGAAGACAAGAACCACGACGGCCTTGACCTTCTTTCCGAGCAGGGCCGGCGCATAGTGCTTCCTAATAAACTGCTGCAGCATGCTCTCCTGGGGCGCCTCGTGGTACCTAGGGCCAAGGCTGCCGTTGAGGTGGATGCGAGCCGACTTGAGCTGGATGAAGGGGAAAAGATCCATGCGGCAGTCCTCGACACGGTGCTGGTTAAGCGTAAGAACCGAGACAAACATTGTGACCTGGAGGAGCGCGTTGATAAACACAGCGCCTGAAGCGTAAATGGCAAAGTTCCTGACGGCAGGCATGCCGACAAATGCCCCAAGCGCAAATGAGGCCGTCTCGGTAACGGCCGAGAAGAGAATCGAGGGGCCCATCCTCCCCAGAGCCTTGGAGACGCGCAGCTCCACGTCGAGATCGGGGTGACTGACATTGACGCGCTCGAACTCGTGAACAATGAGGAAGATGTTGTCCACGCCGACGGCCAGGACGATGAAGGGGATAACGTCGACGATGATGAGAGTCGCCTTCAGGCCGAACCACGAGAAGAGCCCGATCGATGCCAGGATCGACATGAGCACAATCAGGATGCCGACGATGCCGAGACCGAACTTTGACTGGACAAAAAAGAGCGACTTGTTGCGGAAGAACTCGCGCAGGCTGAGCGTGGTTGATCCCAGGGCGATCGAGGCATACAGGAACATGACGATGTAGCTGACGACGATGATCTTGGCGTCCGTGTTGGTCGACTTGTTGAGCTCCTGCTCGAGGCTGATTTCGGTCGAGAAGGATAGTCTCAGGCCGCGGTCGGCAGCTTCGTCCTGGAGCGCCAGAAGGCGATCCTTGAGTGCCTCTTCAAAGTCCATAGCGCGCGAGACCTCGGAGCTGCCCTCGGGGAAGTTGTTCAGCACCCATGTGACGGTCATGGCGGGCGCGTTCACGACATTGGCCGCCTCCCCGTATCCGCCCAGGATCATTCCAGGCTCAATAGGCTGACCAAAGTCGGGCCGGCAACTGACAGGGGACTCGGCACACTCGCGGAGATCGTCCTGCCATGTCTGCTTGTCCACCATGTCGGCGTCGTTGCCGAAATAGGCAGCCACCGATTGGACGACACAGGCGGTGCCCGTCGGCTTGAAGCAGACGTCCTGAAGCTGAGCGCCAAACTTTGGGCCCTTGAGTTGCTTGATGCCATTCTCAACCCCGACCCACCATGTCAGCGTGTCGTAGCTGAGCACAGGGCCCGGGCCGGACGGCAGCGTGTCATTGACCAGGAACACCTTGTTGGCGCGGTAAAAGGGGCCGAACTGCTCGTCAAAGAAGGCCTTTTCCTGCGCTGCTGCGGAGGTCGGGCTGACCCACAGGCGCGCCGGGTCCTTCTCAATGTCAAACTTGAACAGTCCGAGCGAGAGAATGGCGACAACAATGAGACAGCTGATAATGGTGACGCCCGGGAAGCGCGCTGCCGTGTGGCCGAGCTTGCTGAAGGCAGTGTCGCACCACGAGTTGAGCGCGTAGTTCTTCTGGGGCTGGTCGAGCATGGCAGCAGTCTGCACGAGGTCACCCTCGTCCTCATCATCGCTGGCCGCCGTGTCCTGAAGCAGTCTAAGCCTCTCGCGGCGGCGTTGGTTGTGCTTCTTGAGGAAGAAGCCCCCGGTAGCACCGACGAGGAGACTGAAGATGAGAACGCCATAGGTGAAGATGGCGCCGAATGAGAGGCACGGGAGAGCACCGACGTGGCAGGAGCCTGCCTCCTCAACGTCGGGCAGGGCGGGGCAGACGGCAGGACAGTCGACGCAGGCGCAGCGGAAGTTTGGGTCTTCGTCGTTGCATCGCTTGGGCTTCATATCCCTGGGCGACATTTCGGGCTCGCTGTACGACCGCGGGAAGTTGATCTGGAATGGCGAGCCGATGGCCTTCTCGTCGCCCAGGAACTTGAGCATCTGCGTGTAGTTCTTGGCCCCGCCACCAATGAAGTCCATGGCCTTGGAGTTGGAGGCACCAAACTTGACATCCTTGCAGCTGTCGTACAAACCACCGCCGTAAGTCTCCGACACCAGCTGGTCGACCTCCCTCACCTGCAGCTTGCCGTTCTTTTGCTCCGCCTTGGTCACGTTGATGAACAGCGACTGGTCGGGAGAGCAGGTAAAGGTGCAGAAAAGGTTGTAGAAGTTCGCCTTGCATGCCGGGCACGAGGATATGATCTGGCGGGGCGTCGAGAGTTCGGATTTGAGGGATTTCAACTGGGAGGGAGACGAATTGTCAGCGTCGGGTTGGGTGCCGCCTGCAACACATTACACGAAGCTTCCAAGCCCCCAACATACCTGATCCGAGTTGCAGCAGACGTTGCCCGTCTCCCATTTGGGTCCGCAGAGTTCAACCAGCTCCTTCCGGAAGTCATCGTCGGGCTCAGTGGCGGCGCCGTTGAAGACGCAAGGGAGCTCCTTGCCGAACCAGGACTTCTTGCCGCAGTGACCTTGCATGGCGCACCGGCCGGCCTCGTGTATGGGAGTCCATGCTGTCGACTCCTGGGCTTCGGCGGCTCCGGCTGTGCCTAGACCAGCTAGTAGGAGCGCGGAGCCCGCGACGACGGTGCGGATTCTCGCCATCGAAAAGGCGAGAGGCAACCGATGCCTCGAGACCGAAGTCTGTGGGCAGTAGGGGTCGGCGGCGATGGGCGATCACCCGCAGATGTTGGCTGGATGGTAGGGATTGAATTCGAAAGGTGGGTGGGTAGGCGATGCGATCGCGGGCTCTACAGGCTGCTCGCTGCCCGACCGAGGATGATTGACAAGACACAAGAGGATTGAGAAAGAGTGGCAATGATCTGGTTGACGATGATTAAAATGCGTGGCTAGGGATTGCGTGCGCCCTTGGATGCAGGGCGGGTGGTGTTTGTTGGGGGGCCCTCTGGGAGCGCGAACGAAACAAGCGCCCGAGGTGGTGGATGGCGGACGTGGTTCTGGCGTTGGAGCTCGGCTTCTGCGCGCGAGGTGCGACCAGCCAAATGTCGATGACGACGCTGACGGTCTGGTTTCTGCAGGTGCGGGCGGGCGTCGAGACCTGCCTACGCTCGGCAAGCCCGGGCTGGTCCAAGCTCTCCGTACGCGGTGCCTGGATGGTCGGGGTCATGTGAGGTACAGGCCCGTTCGGCGCAGATTGCATGGCCGGCTCCACATGCGTGGTGCGTCGTGATTGGCCGCGGCGCCAGAGTCATGCTGTTCGGGCGAGACGGGGG
>PYSQ01000399.1:0-30492 GCA_003049435.1 Nakataea oryzae
GCCCTGCCCCATGCCCCCCCATGCCCCATGCCCCATGCCCCATGCCAAAAACATGCTGCTGGAGCCGGCTCCCTCTCGTGGCGTGGCGCGGTCTGCGTGGGACGGCTGACGAAGGCTGGGTTTGGGATTGATAAATGCACCAGCCCTCGCCGCCATGCCTTACTACGCTTGTTTGCCCTGCCTCCTCCATTCCGTGTCTCAGTGTGCTGTCGTTCACTGCAAAACCTAGACCGTCTCCGTTTCCTGGTCTTTTTCTCGGGTTTTCTTCTCTTTCTCCTCGCCGTTGTTTGCGGGTTTCCTCCCTCGCTCGCTTATCGGCTCCTCCTATACCCACTGCTCTTCCGCTCACCGTTCGGTCGACTGGGAATTACGTCTACCCACCACCCCGCTCGACCTCTGCGATCGCTCCGTCCAACAGGGACGACACACGACGATAGCCCAAGAGAAACCGTACACGAGCAGGCGTCGAACACACAGTCTTCCAAAATGGGAAACTTCGGGCGTTATATCTGCGTGGCTTTGCCATTCCTACTCACACTCGCCAGCTTGGTATCGCTCCTGATCGCCGGCCTGGCCGGTGCCGTGGGCCCCAAGGACGGCCTCTACATGTTCCGGGTCAACCTCACGGACCTCCAGGTGAAGCCCAATGTGCTGGGCAGCTTAGTAGGCCGGTCGCCGGACCCGCAGGCGGCGCCGCTCGCGTCGCTGCAATCTACCCACTTCGGTGAGGCCCACGGCGCTGCGCCCCTCATCGCGGCCGCGACCGCCCAGAAGCAGGCCAACACGGCCGGCAACATCACCGCTGCCGACCTGGGCCTGAACAAGATCTACGACGTCAACCTGTGGGGCTACTGCTTCACCTCGCAGTCGGGCGAGCGCTCGTGCCTGGAGCCCAAGTTCAACTGGGCCGAGACCGAGGTCAACAACACGATCGGCAACATCAAGAAGCTGGCCTCGACCGTCGGCAAGAACGTGACCCTGCCCAAGACCGTCGAGGAGGCCCTCCAGAGCTTCGGCACCGCCACCCGCTGGACCGAGATCATCTTCATCATCGCCGCTATCTCCCTCGGCGTCGCCCTGGTGCTTGGCATCATCTCCAACTGCAGCCGCGCCGTTTCCTGCCTGACCTGGGTTGTGTCGGGTGTGGCCTCGGCCGCCGTCTGCGGCTTCGCCGCTCTGGCCACCGCCACCGCCGTCATTGTCGTCGGCACTGCCGAGGGCACCGCCAAGGTCTACGGCGTGCGCTCCAACTTCAATGGCCGATTCCTGGCCACCGTCTGGATCTCGGTTGCTTTTGCCCTCGCCGCCGGCATCTTCTGGATCTTTACCATCTGCTGCTGCAAGCCCGAGCACCGCAGCCGCGGCTCTGACAACGAGAAGAACGTGCCTGTCGGCTCCTACTCGCCGCTCAACGAGAACCAGTCTGGCGGCTTCCAGAACAACAGCAGCTACTACAACAACCAGTACGGCGCGCCCCGCTACCCGCAGGGCGCCCGTGGCGACACCGCCTACGAGCCCTACTCGCACTCCCGCTAAACACAACGGCTTAATTGGTGGCCGGTCTTGCGGCAGCTGCATGAGAGCATGCAACGGCATGGCGAAGTGGTGGTTGCAATTATCCCTCTTATCATGATACTCTTTTTATGATTTTTGTTTTTCCTTGCGTTGATATGGAGAGGGCCGGGTCTCACTTTGGTAGCATGTATACGGCGTTCTGGCAGGCGGATACATCATGATGACTACTTTTCCTCACCAGAGCACAGATCAGTATTGGTCGATTGGGTCAAGGAGGTCGAGAGAGTTGTGAGATACATGGTTGGATGCACCTACATCTGTAAATGGAACAATACCCGTGTGAGCAGTCAAGAAGATTGAAGATATTATTTCCAATCGAAGCCGTGATAATTTGCTCTGCAGTCGATTTCTATGCGATTGGCTTTTGGCGGTTGGTTTTGAATTCCGCGTTCTGACAGCGTACCTAATGACTCGTCCGAATCCGGTAGCAAGCGTTGTCCAAGTTTTCAGTGCAACAGCAACCATTGACCTATACCGAGTTGGTCTTGACAGAAACAGAATAAACATGACCAGAGAATCAGAAAAACAGCGTTCAAACCTTTGTTGATCATAGTTCCAAATTGCGCTTTTTTTTTATCCCATAAAGAAGACTCAACTCACGTCGCCTGAGCGTGGTGCGAGGGAAATACACCAGCTCGGGCAAGCGGGGAAGGAGAAAAAAAACGAGGATTCGAGGGGCCGCGGGACTTGCGCAACACAAACCATGGAGGCGGCGGCCACCAAGACGCCGCCCTCGGGGTGCAATGCCAGGAGACAGGCCGTGCCGCTCGAGCGCGAGTTCCTCTCGTGCCCAGTCACGGCCCTCGCCTTCTTTCATGACCCCGCCACCACCAACACCACCAACACCACCACCTCGGCCGAGCCCGCCGCCGCCGCATACCTGCTCGCGGGAGAGGACACCCAGCTCAAGGTCTTTGAAGTGCGGACGGGCCGCCTGTGCGGCGAGCTGCGCGTCTTCGAGTCCAACGTCGTCCACGGCATCTTTGCCGGCGCCCGAGCCGGCGGGCCCGTGCTCCTCTGGGGCGGCGCGTCGGTGACTGCGATCCCAGGGTCCGTGATACGGGCCATCATCGCGGGCGAGCGCGGCGCTGACGACGGCTGGCGGCCCTCCGAGGCCACGGCGCCTGACTGGATCTACGATGGCATCCTGAGCAGCAGCGGCGACAGCCTTGCCCGTGGCGTCCTGGTCACGGCGCACAACGAGATGGTCCCGCTGCAGCTTCTCGACGGGCTCGTGGGCGGCCGCAGCACCCTCTCGGTCTCTTTTGGCGCCGTGATTTCGCCATCCCGCCCAATCCTGTACTCGGCCAACGTCTGCTGGCTGCAGTCCGCCGATTCCCCCTCCGGCAGCGAGGATGAAGTGCTGGTGGCTGGCGGAACGGTCTTTGGAGAAATCATCGTCTGGAAGTGCCGGCCGTGGGACAAGAGCGGCGGAGGCAGCGGCGGCGCGACCGAGGTCCTCTGCGTCCTCTCGGGCCACGAAGGCTCCGTGTTTGGAGTTACCATCTCGGAGGAGCTGACGCTGCCCGGCGAGGGTGATGATGCCCCCGGCGACAAGGTCAGGCTCCTCGCCAGCTGCAGCGACGACAGGACCGTGCGCATCTGGGATATCACGGAGCGTCCCGGCTCCAGGGGTATACCGACACAACAAGCCGGCAAGCTGCTGGCCGAGAGCCGCGAGACGGGCTTTGGCGGACAGGCCGCAGAAGGCCACCACGACGGACCGCAGACCGGCTCAGCCAAGTCCGACACCGCAGATCCCCAGGATGCCACCCAGAAGCCGCTCGCAGTCGCCATGGGCCACCAGTCCAGGATATGGCATGTCCGCTTCTCCACCCGGGGCTTGCTTCCGCCTGCCGCCCAGGAGGGCCCTGGTGGGGGACGAGAGCCGGTGTCGCGCCTGGCGGTGTACTCCTTCGGCGAAGATGCCACTACGCAGGAATGGTTGCTCGCACTAGACCATCGACGGGGCGCTCTGGAAGCACCAAATGGCCTCTCTCATATCAAAACGGTCCCATGCCACCCTGGAAAGCACATATGGTCCACCGCAATGCTCGGTCGCGCTGGCGGTGGCGACCCACTGATAGTCACCGGCGGCGCCGATGGGAAGATTGCCCTTCTTGGATCAAATGCGCTCACGAGCAAGCCTGGGAGTTTGGAGTGCCGTGGCTCCTCTGTAGAAGCAACGCCTGCGTGGCCCAACGCCATCGACGTGTCATTCGCCTTCTCCGACGTTGCGGCATTGGGCGAAGCTGCGGGTGCGGCAGGTCACAAAGCCAAGGGGGAGACGTTCAAGACGTTTGCGTTCCTCTCGGAGAGCGAGCTCCTGGTGACATCGACGTTTGGCAACGTCTTCCTCGGGCGCTTGCACGACGAAGAACCCTCGCAGGTCTCCTGGGCCGGACTGGAGCTGTCCGACGAGGTTCGCTCCGACCTCAGGGGCTACAACATCGTGAGGGGACCGGGCAGAACCCAGTCCGGATTCTGCTTCCTCGGCTCGGCAAGCGGCGCAGTCTACATGTTCTCGTTCACGCCTCGGCCACGTCTTGAGAAGATCACAGGGCTCGGGAGAAAGGTTTCTGATATTTTCGTGCTCCCAAGACCGCGGGAAGCTTCCGACGCATCCCGTGCCGAAGCATCGGATAGCCATATAAATCTCGTTGTCACACTTCTAGGTCACGATGAAGTTTTCTTTGTCACGATTACCCACCAAAGTCCACATACCGATGTATTTGAGCTTTCCATGGCTTCAGCCCAACCAATAAACGTGCCAAGTGGCTGCGTCATTACAGCTGTCGACTTATCAGGGGGTCTTTTGAGCCTTGGGAGCAGAGACGGCAGACTTCTCTTCTTTAGGAATAGCTTTTCTGGCGAGGAAAGCGAGAGCACCCGTGCCTGGCAGCGAATACCAAGCTCACCAGAAAGCATAAGAAGCGAGGACGCCATCACCTCGGTTGTACGTCTCCCGGGGGCCTCGTCGGGGGTCGAACCGCCATATATACTGACCACGTGCCGCGATGGGAAATACCTGATCTACGAGATGAAGACGGGGACTGATGGGGACGGTGTCGAGGGTCGGGGAGAGTCCATCGCTCTTGAGTTGGTACACGACTCGTCGCCGCCGTTCGGCCCCGTGATAACGGAGGCCTGGTTTGAGGACGGCGACGGGGAGAGCCCGGCAGAGCTGATGCTATGCGGGTTCCGCAGCAGGTACTTTGTGGTGTGGAACGAGACGCGGCAGCACGAGGTTGCGACGGTCGACTGCGGCGGCGTGCACCGCACTTTTGCCTACACGACACGGCGGCAAGGCTCCGGCAGCAAGGCTCCGGCGGGAGGAGAGGCAGGAAGGCCTCGAGGGCAGGAGTGGATCCGCTTCGCGTACTCCAAGGCCCAACGGACGCACATATACACTCAACAAGCCGCGGGCCACGCCGCACTCAAGACGGGCACGCACGGGCGCGAGATTAGAGCGGCGAGCTGGTGCGACGCCGCCGTCGACGGCGGCGGGGCCCGCCTCCTGGCCACGGCAGCCGAGGACACCACCGTTCGTATCTGGACGTACCACGCCGCTGCCGCGGGGAGGGAGCACGGCGGCGAGGCCTCGAGGACGCTGCGCTGCGCGGCATCGCTCAGCGCCCACACGGCCGGCCTGCAGTGCCTCAAGTGGTGCGGCGCCGGCGCCGGCGGGCGGGACCGCTACCTCGTCAGCAGTGCCGGCAACGAGGAGCTCTTCATCTGGCGCGTCTCGCGCCTGGACGGCCGCTCGCGGTACGCCGGGCTGGCCGTCGTCCGGGAGGCCGTGTACCCGGACCGAACAGCCGACGGCGACCTCCGGATCCTGAGCGTCGATGTCGCCGAGGCGGCGGGCGGGGGCGGCTGCGTCATCTCCCTTGTCCTGTCCAACTCGGAGCTCAAGACCTACCTGTACTCGCGCGAGCTCGGGTTCGTGCTGCTTGCGCGGGGGCTGTACACGGGCATGTGCCTGACGCAGATTCGCCACCTTGGGGTTCAGCGGCGCGAGGGCGCCCTCGCGACGCGCGTGCTGACGGCCTCGACTGACGGAAGTATCGTCGTTTGGGAAGCCGGCGGGGGCGATGGGCCGGCTCCAGCCGAGTATACGATAAGAAGCGTCCACGGCCTCCACCAGAGCTCGATAAAGGGCCTCGACGTGTGGGCGGTGCCGCCGGCCGCAAGCACGGCCAAGGAAGACCAAAACCCCCGCAGCAACGGAGGCTGGGTGGTCTTGACCACAGGCGATGATAACGCGCTGGGGATTCTGCAGCTGGACGAGGGGGATGGCCCCGATGCAGGCAAGGACCACGGGGATGCTGCCACTGCTGTCAACGAGAAGCACCCGAGCAGGCGGGCCGTTGTGCGGGCAGCACATGCGGCAGGGATCACGGGGATACAGGCCGTCGGGTCCGGGTCGCCGGGCACCGTGCTTGCGGCGACCATCAGCAACGACCAGCGCGTCAAGCTCTGGAGGGTGCGCGGGCTTGGGGCCGGCAAAGACGGAGCGTTGAGGGTTGAGCTGGTGCAGAACCGATATAGCGCCGTGGCGGATGCGGGCGACCTCGCTTTGTCTGCGGACGGCAGGCTGGTCGTCGCCGGGGTCGGGATAGAGATGTGGAAGATATCTCTCGAGGGATAAGATGGTCACTAGAACGTATGGACGGAAGAGCAGATACACGTGAGTCGGCATAGACAAAATGGGACATTATACCCCGTGCGAGGCTCCCATAGCACACAGATGCTATCCCTCACTCGCATTCTACCCCTGGAACGATCCAAGGTCTTTGGCAACGAGCATATGGGTAGACATCATTGAATCACGCAGAGTAGTGAATGTGTGTCTGGGGATCTCGCTACTCTCTACCAAAATTTGTTATGGTCATGAAGTAGCTCCTATGATAGTCCGTTGAGACGAGTACTAGTGTATTTTTCCCGAGACAAGGAGCTGTCCCCCAGCTGAGAGTTTGAGGAAATGATGAGCTCGATCCAATCAAAAGGATATGGATGCATTGCATAAACTCATGAAAAAGCAGAAGAAAAAAAGAAAACCAGAAGCAAAACTCAACTAATTGACGGCAGAGCAGAAGAAAAATGCAAAAAAGATATCGTTGACCACTGCAGGGATCGAACCTGCGACATTATGCGAGCACAGGATGAACACTGTAAAGCATACGATATAACCACTAATCTAAGCGGCCGATTTTCGCTGAACAAGCGAAGGGATGGGAGAACAGGGGACGAGGGCCCATTTATATCGACTCCCCCTCAGCTCGAGGCAAAAAAAAAAATCCTGCGGCAGCATGGTGGGGCAGCAGCGCCTGGGATTGAGCTGCAGCGTGTGTGGGCGGTTCAAGCTCCAGCGCGGCAGCTCCAGCGCGCGCGCGAGGCAGAGCTTCCTTTGGCTCAAAAGCTGGCAACGGTGCAGGGGCTCCAGCAAAATCTTCTGGTCTCGCCGACGCCATCCGGGAACAGTACCAAGGCGACGCAGCAACCCAATTGGACGATGGCGGGATCTAGGACAGCCCAGACGGCCCTGTGCCGGGCTGGATTGGCCCTCGGCGGGCTCTCGGAAATGTACGTCATGCGCAGGGGAAGGAGAAGGCAACTCCGTCGGCCACGCCGTGTAGACAGAGAGTAGCAAGGGCCTTTTTTTTTACCAGCCGAAGAATCTAACGCATCCGTCCTGCTTCTTTTTCGCTTCTTTTCTCTCCTTGCAGCTCTCTCGCTCCCCGCGTTCAGACCGCGACCACGGCCCGGGCTCTGGCCACGCTGCGCAGCCCGGCGCCGCCGTCAAGCACCCCCTCACTCTGCGCATACTCGGGCGTGCCGCCGACATGGCGGAAGCCCTCGGCGAAGACTACCACGGTCCGCACCAGGTGCCTGTCGACCAGCGCAGCACTATGCAAAAAGAAGACCGCCGCCGCCGCGCCGGACAAGCGAAGAGGGGCCAGCAAGACCCCCGCCGACGGCCACGAGGACGACGACGGCAGCGGAAGCGGCTCCCCGGCCAGGAAGGCCGACCCCTCGGACCCGTCCGACATGGGCGACGTCGAGGAGGCGTACGCGCGGCTCGCCGAGCGGGCCGAGGAGAAGCTCCGGGCGCTGCGGCACGGCGGGCGCTTCAACCCGGACGCGCTGGGCCGGGTGCCCGTGGTGCTGGAGAAAGGCGCGCCGCCGGTGCCGCTGTCCGAGGCCGCGCTCGTGGACGTGCAGGGCGGCCGCGTCGTGCAGCTGACGCTCTTCGAGCCGGGATACAGGCGCGCCGTCATGAGCGCCATCCAGTCGAGCCCCCAGTTCAACCAGCAGCCGCAGCCGGACCCGGACGACGACGCCATCCTGACGCTAAAGGTCGAGCCCGAGCGCCTCGACGACCAGCTGCGCGCCGTCAAGGAGACCTGCCACGCCCTCAGGGAGGGGCTGCGCCGCGTCACCGCCGCCCGCCAGAAGAAGCACACACAGTGGGGGCGCGACAAGGCCATCCAGCCCGACGACGTCAAGATGCTCAACAAGAACCTGCAGAAGATGCAGGACGCAAAGATGAAGCAGGTCGACACCACAGAGGCCAGCGCCGTGCATGCGCTGAAGAAGGCTCACGGCAACGCCGTCTAAGCCTCTTCCTGTCTTGACCTTCTTTTTCCGCTGTTGTACATATGCCGCCATACGCAGCACATTGACTGCCCTACCTATTCGCCAAGGGCAAAGTGACAAAAAAAACGGCTATTGCCCGTTTTAAAGTCATGTAAATTATCTTGTCATTGGGGGCTTTTTTTTCCCCGCTCTGCTCGATATTTTCATGGTCTCGGGAGGAAAAATCGAGGCCGAATATCGATATAAAAGTTGGTTTTTTTTTTCTTTATAAATGTACAATACAGTGACGTCGCATACTATTTCGCATGACAGTAGTATCGGCTGTTGGAACTAGGGTTCCATCCTTATCCTCACCTCATGGCCCGTCCAATCCGTGTGCAAGCCAGCATTTTTTTGGCATGATATGTAGTATACCCCTTTGCCCTCAACAGTGTCGTCATGTATCTAACCCTCTTGGCTCCCAGGGTCGCTGCATACACAGATCAAGCACGAGCCTGCTTCGGTGCAGGAACTGCATTCCCTGCACCGCCCTTGGGGGCTCCGGGGAGGAGCGAGGCGAACTTTTCCGCAAACGCCTTTGCCTCGGCCGTCCTGTAGGTCCCCTGGCGGGCGAGGTACATGTTGACGGTGGCCATGGGGTCACTGCCACCGAGGGGCACGTGCTGTGGGGTGGCGGCAATCTTGCCCTGGAGGGCAGCATTCACGATGGCGTCTTGCGTCTCCTTGCTGGCGATGTGGATCTGCTCGAGGTCCGAGTTCTCGACCAGCCACTGGCGCTCCGCCGGGTCGGCGAAGAAGACGGGCTGGCCGGCCTCGTAGCGCTCTGTGTTGTCGATGGGGTCGTTGTTCCAGCCGGGCTCGAACGGCTGGCCGCCGCCCAGGACGCGCATAGCGCGCATCGCCGACTCCACCATGCCGCGGCTGCCAGCCGAGCTGGGCACTGCAGGGCCCCAGCCCGCGAGGGACTCGGCCGTCGCCGAGGGGACGTAGGGTATCCGCTCGCCCCGTTCGCGCGCCGCCAGCCACTCCTTCTCTTCGGCCGAGTCGCCGACGCCGGGCCTCTTTTCTTTCTTGTACCCAGAGTCGTCATCCTTCTTGCCTCCCCGCTTGCCGCCCCGCGGCCTTCGCTCGCGGCCGCCACGGCCGCCGGTGCCGCCGGTACGAGGCGCTCCAAAGCTACTGCCTCCACCGGGTACAATATCATTGCTGCCGCGGATGAAGTCATTGCTGCCTCCGAGCCTTGGAAGGCCTGCTGGCCTGGCCCCAACAGTGCCATCGCCACGTCCGCGGCCAAGGGTGCCGGGAGCCTTGACGATACCGCCACGTGAGGCGAAGGAGCTGGGTGGCCTGACGAAGGAGCCGGGCGGCCTGACGAAGCGTGGGGGGCCGTTAGGGCCACCGCCGCCGCCGCCGCCGCCGCCGCCACTGCTGTTGGCAAAGGCCTTGTCATTCTCGCCCGGGTGCTCTAGTGGTCGGCGCGGAAGACTGCGGACGTTGATGGGCGCCGCGAACTGTCTGTTGATCCTCTGCGAGAGCGGGGTCTGCGCCGAGTTGTTGCCGCCGCTGAGGCCGGCGAGGGACTCGGCGGCCGCCCGGGACCGCTCGCGGGGGTTGCTGGGCTGCCGGGAGCCGCCGCTGCCCGCGCTGCTGCTGTCGGCGCCGTCATCGTCGGGCGAGCGCAGGCTCGGGGTGGTCGAGAGGGCGCGGAGCTGCGCCCACGCGGCGGTCGCGGGCCGGAGAGAGCCTGCCGCCGTCGGAGATGCCACGTCCCGCGTCCCCCCGCGGAGGAGGCTGCCGAATGCCCGGCCCTGCATCTTGTGGGGGTGTTGTCCCTTCGCGTGCCTCTCGGGGCTGTGGCACGAAGGGATGCTTGCACGCGTATGGGTTTCCGGCGCGCGCGATGGGGTTGTCGTGTCGACGCCAGGTTACGGCATCCTGCGGTTTGTGCTTTGTTCACGACCTCAGATCTCGGCCCAGCTCTCGAAATTTCAACCAGATGTGTGATTGGACAATCCTCATCAGAAGGTGGGGGTGGGCACGCCTCAGCCGCCGCTTATATAATCCTCCATGCCACACTGATACAATTCACCTCCCGTCGTTCGGCTTCGTGATACTGCTTCCCTATTGTGACACAGCCATGGCTTTTTGATTTTGTACCAGTACTAGATCCACGGCTTCCCTTTTGCGTCCTTGCGGCTGTGTATTGGGCCTGAAATCATACCACTGTTCCATTTGCATTTAAAAACAAATGGGGATGTCGAGGCTACAGCCCCTCATTTGTCGGCCCATGCCATCATTCAATGATGCATGTAGGAACGCTCGCAATGCCGAAAAAAAAATGGCCATCTACAATACGCAGAGGTCGCCAGATCCGGGACAGAATGTTCTGGCATCAAGCCGCCAGTTATGGCATCAGGCACAGTACCTCCCCTCCCCAGCTCGCAGCATCCCCCCCAATCACATATGCTTTCCTATCACCACAAGCAGGTGCTGGGGCGCGGGGAGTGTGTTGAGGGGGACAAATGGGGCGATCTGCATCACGCGACCTCGTGGTTCTGGGTAAGCAACCAACGCATCCGTGATCATCGCGAGGCGAAACCCTCCTCTAGAGTTCTTGCGTTGAGCTACGGCACGGTCGGCTCTCCAGGTTACTGCCCTCAGCTAGTTACCCAGAGAGATATCGTGTATTCCTTGTGTGAGGGGTCATTCGACTGCCAGCCCTGTACGCCGATCCGGTATCAGGATGCTCGCCAGAAGAGAGCGCTCCAACTGGCCTGACCCCGCTGCACAATACAGAGCGCAGGCGGGTTCACGTAATATCCATATCACCAGATGCTTATCTGGGCGCGTGAGTGATGGCGTATTTCGAGGCAGATAAAGGACGGTCGCGGGGTTTGAGAGGGCCGGGCATTGGATGCAGGCTCCTGGATGCGACGCACGCGGCAAGACGACATGGCCCGCGTGACCAAGCATAAACGCCATGAATGCACACAGCTGGGACGCACAGATACATACGCACACCAGATACCTAGGCAGAGGTGGCTACAGTCGGTATACGAGGCAGGGGAGACGAGGGGGAGTGGGAGGGTGACATGGCATGGCAGCAAATGGAACTGTGCTTGCATGCCGCGACAGCCCAAGCCAGCAGCAAATACCAGGCGGAGCAGCGGGGGGTGTCGGGGGTGGCTGGACGGCGAGCTCCGATGCGGTACTGCGGATGACGAAAAGGAGGCCCCGGGTGGGTGGCCCACGGCCGACGGTGAGCGTTTTGCATCTGTGCGTAGGAAACGGTGTGGTCGGGGGCCTGGTGCGATGGCCGCCCGGTTTGGCCCAGCCGGCGCATGGATTGGATGGCGAAATGGCGGTCACGGTGCTCGCCGCGGTAGCGACGGTGGCTATCAATCCCGTCCCGTCCTTGGCCGGAATGTCGAGCCGCTGCAGGCCACAATACGGTGTGCTGTGCTGGCCTGGATTTTGCTGGACGGCGACGAGGCGATGGGCCGTCGGCCATTTTGGTCGATGGCCGAGGGCGATCGATCGACACAAGTGCACAGAGCGGGTGTGGTTGGACGGACGAGAACGAGCACTCCTGGCAAGTGGGAGCAAACGCCCCCCGATGGCGAGGGCTTGGTTGGCATCACACGACAGCGCAATCCTTGCTTCACGAAACCCGAGCAGAATTTTCCTGTTGCCCTACTTGGCTCCTCTTATGGCTGGGCTTGCGTGGATGGAACCCAATACTACAGCCTCGAGGATTCCATCCCGGGCGGGCATGCATGCACTCACCAGAAGCGCGTCGAGTCAGCAAGTCGCAGGGCGCAGGGCGAAGCGGTGGGGCCGCACTACCATGGCATTTCGTCGGTGACTGTCCATCGAGCGGGCGGGAAGAGGCTTTGGTACCTCTGAGGAGGCCCACCCACCACGCCGCTCAATCTGGCGGGCAAAGCTTCGCTTGCTTGACAGATACGGCGCGACAGAGGCGAGTGAGGGGGGTTCCGTGCACCCGTGGCTGCGGGCTCCATGCCATGTCAGAAGCGCGATGCCCGGGCTAGGAGTCGCCCTCGACGGGAGATGCCGACGATGGCGTATTTTGCTGCGAGGAACCACGACATGCCTGTCGTGACATCGCCAGCCCGGGCCCGATGGGCTGGCCAAGAGGCGTTGCTGGCCGCGCCCGCGCGCCATCGCCCAACTGTGGCCGCCAGGATTCATCGAACATAAACGCAACCCCAACTATTGGCGGCGTGACTCACCGTGCGGGCCTGGTGCAGGAAACGCTCGGCTGTGGCAGCCCCGAGGCACGCCTCGTCGTCGGCTCTTGTCCAAGCAATGGATGGTGCCATTTTCCTTGCTTTTGACAGCGCAGACGCGCAGGCCAGGAGTTCCCCGTGTGCTTTGACTTTCCATGGAGATTCGATTTTCGCTTTGCGGGGTCCGCGACGGAGCTCTCTGTTGGCCTCTGCATCCGTCAGAAAACCATCCCATCCTCCTCTCCGTCCCAACCACCTGATCCGGGCATGTATATCGATGCGGCGCGCGAACGACTCATGCATCTCCCTCTTCATGCAACAGGCTTGCATTTTGTTTCCGGAGAGTCTGGGGAGAGTCGGGTGACGTAATGCGGGCGTCCCACAGCCGTCCTTTGAACGAGGCTGATCAGAGTCGGGGAAGCAACTGCCATCTTCCTTGGTGGTGCTGGAGGCATGGTTAGCCTGCCTGATGTACACAGTACGCTGCTTCACATAATTCCCATTGCCGGTAGGAAAAAATAAAGGTCCGCAATAGTGATAGAATAAATAAAAGGCAAAGGGACGAAAAAGAAACCAGCCAAGACATGGTACGGGGCTTGAACATGTTTGGTAGATATATGTTCCGTATGCTGTCTACGTGCCGCAAACTTTAAATAGACCAAATGCATGCTCTTGAACAGACGGATTCTACACAAGATATAGACGCCAAGTTGACGACGAATGGTTCACACAGTGAGGCACATAATCCTATGAAACAATACCCACCTAACTCGAGGGGCGCCATGCCCCCCTCCGCATTGAAGCTTGAGGTGGCGGCCGTCGGCCGCCGGCCGACGCCATGCGCAAGTCGCATGGTTAATACAGAGGGTGGCTTGGTACTATGCCCAATATTGTCGGCGGCATATCGCAGCCAGCATCCGGGGTGCGTCAGGCTGTTGTGGCAAGCCCACCCAGCCAAGGGACGCTCTACGCCATTCACACTGCATATCCTGTCATGTGTTTCTCGGACGGCGGGGGCTGAGAAGCAGGACAGCCGCACATGGCGTGCTTACAGGTGGCGTTTTACTATGCTTGGCCTCGGTTGCGTTTGAGCGGCCTGGGACGCCCTGTCGGCCATGCGCTGCCCAAAGTACCTACTGAGCAGACATTGCAATCTCTGACCAAGCAACCCCTCCAAAGGGGCCAGGGGCCGTCATGCATGCAGCATGCCACATCGGGGTACGCACAAAGTCCGTCACCGGACAGCAGAAAATAGAGGGTAGGTGGGGGGTCATGACGATGCTCCTCCTCGGCCGGCCTGTTCCATTACAAACACGGGAGAACAGGAGCAGAGGAGGGTGGCCGAGTCTTGCTAGCGTGCGCAGGTATCCGGCATCGCAGCAGGCGCTTGCGACGACGACGTTGTGGTGGTGGTGGTGGTGATGGTGGGAGTGGTGGGGCTTGTGCTGCGGTGGTTGGCAGGAGGTGGCACGAGGTTGAATCTTGCATGCAGTCCTGCACCAGACTGTCCCGGCCAGAAATGTGGGTATGGATCGACTCTGCAGTACCTGTGCGAAAAGTACCGGCCAGGGGGGCTGCAGAAGGGGGGCTCGAGGGGCAACGGTTCTCCGGCGCCAACACCAACGCCAGCGCCGCTGGCCTGCGGTGCTCCTCGAAACCGACGGCTTCCGACCAGTCGACCCGACAGCTGAGGAGGACCCTCCGTGCCTCAGTGGCAGCCGGGCCTCGCTACGGAGGGCCCTGAGGCAAGCGATGGCGGGCCCCCCTCGACAGATCAGAGTTCGCCGAGATCCGTCTACTGTAGCCTAGGCGGTCGGAGGCCCTGAAGCGGTGCCAAAGAGGGGCTGCTCCAGCCGGGTGGGCTGATTGGGAGCTGCAAGTCTCGAATGGGGCACAACCGCCCCACTTGGAACAATCGAGATTCTCTGATCGGCCTGGAGGCCACAAATCTAGAGCCAACCGTGCCAGCGTATCCTCAGATCGACGACAGACGAGAGGCATACCTAGCATGTCTGGCGGGCAAGCCGGGGGGGACCTCGAAGCGGAAAACCGGCGGCGCCAGCCAGCCAGCCAGCCCCGGTAGCCATGCAGTTAACCGCCTACGAGCGATAGATGATACAGAGTGCTATGTCGTCGTAAACGCCCTCGGCTCTGTGCTGCCGGTCTTCCCTTTTTTTGCCCTTGGCGAGCATTTCCTCTTTCTCTGCTGCGTCCCTTCCCAGGACAACCCCCGCAAGGGGCCGGCAAACGGAGCCACGTCGGGCGAATTCGACGGCGCCTCAGCTACACCGTTGCTCGCTTCCCGGGTCCTGGTTCGAATCTGGACGAGGGCCAAGTGCACCCTGAGAGCCAGACTCTGGACGTGGCTGGTATCGTCCAGAGATCCCAGCATCCCAGCCCGCGTCCCAGCCCGATGCATGTCTTTTCCTACGAATGGAAGAAATAATTACGGAGCAAGGAACTATTCCGCCGCGGGAAAAAAGCTAGCCATGTTCGCCATGACAGGCGAAGGGATTTTCTCGGGCACACGCCACCGCCCGCAACGCACCGCAACATTGAAAATGGGCAAAGCCAAAGCAATATTTGACCGGCAACCCTGAAGTGGGACTGGCCAAGACAGGGGTTTACGTATGTACTTTCCTCCGACTTTGGCCCCCTTTCGCCAGGGTGGGCCACCAGCTCAACGATACCGGCGATCCCCAATTTGGGCCAAGTTGCACCCCTCAAGCTCTCCAATGGAGCTTGAGGGAGCACGCCGTAGCGCTCACTCTGCTGTGTTTGAAACGTGACGGGATATGCATATTCGGACCAATACACCACACTCGTAAGACGCCTCCTTGGGCGG
This sequence comes from Nakataea oryzae, assembly GCA_003049435.1. Taxonomy (NCBI): domain Eukaryota; kingdom Fungi; phylum Ascomycota; class Sordariomycetes; order Magnaporthales; family Magnaporthaceae; genus Nakataea; species Nakataea oryzae. Next base: position 15,271 of record PYSQ01000399.1, read on the forward strand.
CGGCAGGGCCATCCATGTGAGCAAACTATACTTGTCACTCGATGCCCTCTGGCAAAAACAGCATCTGGGATAAATGGCCAATCGAGAGAGACGGTGAGAAATCAGGAGCGCCATCATCGCTAGGCGAGGCGCACAAGGCCAGGCAAAAGAAAGAAAGAAAAAAAGAAGAAAAATTTACGATGTTGCAGCTGCAACTGTGGGACCACAGACCGCCGGGTGGATGTCGGTAGCGTCCGTAATCTAAATTGATATTCGTACCCATCGAGCATCGAGGCCCAGGCCCCGTTTTTTTGCTGTACTGGCGTCCGCCAGCCGTGCACCCCTTTCGAAGGAGCTAGCTCTGGGGGGAGGGGAGGGGGGGGGGGACGCCAGTTCACGGGCCCCTGTGGCGAGGAAAAGGAGGCGAACCAGAACCGACTGCCAGACACTTACTGACGGGAATTTGTTTCGGTCGTTACGAGGAGACAGTTTACCATTATGCAAGTAGACGGTGAGAGCGGCTCCAAGCACGGCCTGGGCGCCACCGCATCAACCTTCCTGGCGGGACGACAATAGCACGGCGTGATAACCGGCGAATTGCTGTCCCAGGCTTTGTCCAGTCACGGACAAGGGCAGGAGGCTGCGACAGCGGACGGGGATCAAATGTGAAAACGAAATAGGAACACAACGCGGACAGTCAAGTCAGCTTCACGCGAATCCTGCAATTCCCAGCAGGCTTGTTATCAGCTGGGTGCTTCATACGGGCAGTCCAATCTCGTCCTCGTCTTATCCGTAGCCTATGAAGACGCGGCAACGTAAAATAAGAAATAAAAACAAAAACAAGAAGAAAAAAAGACAAAAAAAAAGCGCGTCAAACCAACAGCACAGCTGGTCCAGGCTAGAGGTGGCCACTGCAATGGGCTGAAGTCACATGGTGTGCACGCTGGACGGCTTTGAGACACGCAGACGCACAGATTTGCACTGCACGGTACACGAGGTTAGGAGAGGTGGGTGGGTGGGTGGTCCAACACCGTCCCGATAGCGCCAGTTTGTGCAGCAGCCTCCCCCACGAATAGGTGCCTCTAGATGAACCGGGCAACAATATCTTGGAGATGGACAGGCTCCGACAGATTTCCTTTATCTCGGCAAGCACAGACAGCCACTAGGCACCTAGGAGGTGAGGAGAAGAGGAGCGAAACCAGGGCAAACGTGCAAATCATGGAGCAACCAAAGGCGGTCAGGCCCCCAAGGGAATGAAGGCACAGACAAAAAGGAAGCAGAAAAAAGCCAGCATGCCTGTCGGCCGGGAGGAGCATTCATGCCGGTACTTGGCTCGCAAGTACCCTGCCGCTCTGCATGCCTCGATTGCTGCCCTGAGAATAACTTTGCCGGCAGTGGGCGGGCGGAGGGGAATGCAGCTGCCAGCCCGCGACGGGCTGCTTTCCCTGCTTGCCTATTACAATGAAACGGTGCCTCCCTGCAGCGTCCAAAGTTCGAAATGGTGGTGGGCCGCGGCCAAGGGTCACGCCGACCAAGGACCATCGTGGACATGGCTGGTGGACCCTCCGTCCCATCCCTGCCTTATGACCAGGGCGGTTGGCGCTGCCGTGTGGGCTTAGTGGCTGCAGATTTGTAGCAGTCACCCCTGCCATGCAGGCGCCGCTAGGGACCCGTAAGACTTGCAATTTCGCAGGCGTTTAACAGGAGGCGCGAGCACGAGCCATCCCAGCCCTGGCCCAGCAACCCAACCAGCACGCACGTCCCAGGCGGTGGTGCGTGGGCGGCTTTTTTGATTTTTTTTCCCCTCTGTTCTGGGTGGTATTTTTCTGCTTGTGCAGCGGAACACTGTGATGGAAGCTGCCAGGTGGCACTGTGCGCCTAGGAGTGAGTGTACCGGCTGCTTTCGAGCAAGGCCGGGCGAGGCATCTCGAGGTGCAAAAAAAGTTGAGGCGGGACGAAGAAGACCACGGGGAAGCAGTTGGAGGGGGCTCACTATCGCAGCAGCGTGGAACAAACGTGCATCTATCCAAACCCTTTTGCGTGCCCGTGCGCCCCCGAGCATTGCCTCGCGGGCGACAAGCTGGGAGCTCCTGGCGACAGGTGAACCAAGGACGCTGCACGCGGCACCAAAGAGACCTAGAGTAGTCAGTCCAGCATGAGTGATGTTGACAGGCTTGGGTGGAGAAGGCCGCTAGGGAGGGAAGCGGCTGGGCGTCGACCTAGTGGTGCAGGCAAGACGCAGGGTAGGTCGGGAGCTGGGGCGGCGCTCCATACCGTGCGAATGTGCCCTTCCCTTCACATCTTTTTTTTTTCTTTTCCAGAGGTGGGCTCGGAAGACCTCCACTGGGCCCTGCTGCCCCTGCCCGCCCTTCGTGGAAACAAATAAGAGAAGGTACCTGCCCGTCCAACTCTTTTTCCCCTTCCTCTCCATCCTCGTTCGCATCAGGCTACTCTCTCCCACCACAGGAAACAGGGCAACTCGCAACCCTCCTTACCCTCAACGCCGGCCATTAACCCCAAGCAACGACTATCTTGTGCTGTTTTTTTGCTGTTCCCTCTGGAACTCGTGATACCCATTTTTGATTTCTTTTCGCCTTCTTGATACCCATCCCCCACACATACAAAATGTCTGCCGCACCCCAGGCCGTCGAGACCCCGAAGGAGGTCGCCCCTGTCGTCGACGCCGCTGCCGCTCCCGCGCCCGAGCCGACACCGGCCGTTGAGGAGGCCGCTGCTCCCGTTGAGGTCGCCGCTACCGAGGCTGCTCCCGCGGCCGCCGAGACCCCTGCCGCCGAGGCCGAGACTGCTGTGACTGAGGAGGCAAAGAAGGAGGAGGTCACTCCCATCGAGGAGGGCTTCCTGGAGTCGAAGGGCACCAAGTTCCCTCAGTATGTTATACCTGCACCCACATATGGATAGCTCCCATTCTCAGTATGAGCTCAAACTAACAAGGCTATCGCGACAGGAACTTCATCTACACCAAGAGGTTCTTCTGGTTCGGCACCGACGCCGTTGAGCCCAAGGTCCTGGCGTCGTTTGTCAAGTCGGAGAAGTCTGCCGAGGTCGCCCACAACGTTGCCGCGTGGGCCAGCCAGACCGGTGCCGGCCTTCTCTTCTACGTCGAGAAGGGCACCGACAAGGCTGCCCCCACTGGTGCGATCCAGCTCGTAAGTAGTCTATCCAGCGTGTGGGACCCGCGATCCACATTCAAGACCACAGTGCTGACATGCCTTGATTCCTGCAGAGCGAGGCATCCGAGCCCACTGCCGATGGCCCCACCAAGTTCCACTTCACCAGCAATGGCCACAAGCACACCTTCAAGGCCGCCAACGCTGCCGACCGTGACAACTGGGTTTCGCAGCTGAAGGCCAAGATCGCTGAGGCCAAGGAGGCTGTCGCCACCGTCACTGAGGGCGAGACCTACAAGGCGACCCTTGAAAGCTTCAAGCCTGCCGCTCCCGCCAAGAAGGAGGAGGCCAAGACCGAGGACGCTGCCCCCGTTGCCGCCTCCACTGAGGAGGCTGCCGCGCCCGCCGAGGCCGTTGTTCCTGCCATTGAGGAGCCCGCCAAGGAGGCTGACGAGGCCCCCAAGCCTGAGGAGGCCCCCAAGGAGCGCAGGTCTGCCTCGCGCAAGCGGGAGTCGGTCTTCGGCTCTCTCTTTGGCAAGAAGGGGGCTCCCAAGGAGGACCCCAAGAAGGAGGATGCTAAGGCTGAGGAGGCTGCTGCCCCTGCTGAGACCCCGGCGGCCGAGGCTCCTGCTGCTGAGACCGCCACCGAGGTTACTGCTGCTGCTGAGGAGACTGCCGCTGAGGCCACTCCCGCTCCCGCTGAGGAGAAGCCTGTCGAGAAGCCCGTCCCCACCAAGCGCACTAGCATCTTCGGCAACCTGAGCTTCGGCAAGAAGAAGGCCGAGCCTGTTGCTGCTGAGGGTGCCACCGCCGCTCCTGCCAAGGATGCTCCGGCTGAGTCTACCCCCGTCGCGGAGTCGGCCCCCGTTATCCCTGCCGTCGAGACCACCGCCCCTCTGTCGGCCGAGGTTACCTCGCCCGCCACCGCGCCGGTCGAGACCGTTGATGCCACCTCCGCTACCCCAGAGGCTGCCGCCACTGACTCCAAGAAGGAGATGAAGAGCGACAAGCGCAAGTCGTCGCTCCCCTTCACCTTCGGCAAGAAGGACAAGGCCTCGTCTGACGAGGAGGGCGAGAAGACCCCCAAGTCTCCCTCTGCCTTCTCCAAGCTCCGCGCCACCATCAAGGGCAAGGGCAAGGCTGACAAGCCCGCTGAGAAGCCCGTCGAGAAGACCGAGGAGGTTCCTGAGGCCGAGAGCTCCAAGCCCGCTGAGGAGGAGGCCGCCAAGCCTGCCGAGGCCGAGGCTGCTGCCCCCGTCACCGAGGATGCCAAGCCTGTTGCCGCACCCGTTGTTGCTGCCACTGCCTAGATGTCGTGCCATTATGATGGCGGCGGCCGGACACCCAGCCGTCTTGACGGTGGTCTAAGTCCCCGCCCAGCTCATCATGTTCTTTCCACACCTCCGCACACGACCGAAAACATTAGCGAATACTATGAAGCATGTCAACGACACATCTACCAAGGCAACAACATTGTTTGAGTCCTTTTATCGGGGATCGGGCCTGCATTTCAAGATACCCTTTCGAGACTAATCGGCTGCTTAACACCGTCACCTGGCGGACGGCCTCATCCATGCTCTCGTCTGAAGTTCCTTCCTTCCAGCAAATTTCTTTTCTCGCCTCAAAAACATAAAACCCAAAAACGAAACATACAACTGCCCTCACTTCTGGTTTTCCTTTTGCATTTAGTACCTTGGCTTTTTGATTTGATCCCCCCTGTTTTTGTCTTGATATCACACCATCCTGGCAACTGTGTCTCCCGATTACTTCTGTCTGTCTCTTTTTTTGATACCCAAGTATACCCCTCAAGACAGTCGTTTGGGAAATAAGGTGCAAATGGGAATAGCCCTTGGTCGGACCAGCGATTTTCAGATGCGAAACAGAAAACACCAAAAAAAGGAAGATGTGGTTGGTTGCAGAGTCAATTGCGAAGGACTCGTCGACCATTGTCTGGTTCAGGGTCGCAAGCTAAGGCAGACAACATCGCTACCCTCGCTTGGCGGTTCGCTGCCACCTAAGGTTGGAGCGCCGGGCAGGGTTTGCCGACGAGCGTCCACTTAATTAATAGTTAATACACACCTCTCGCATGTTGAGCTTCGCATACGTTTTCTAGCTCTTGTTATGCTTTGTATGTTCGCCGTGTTCCATGTTCAGTCTAGATTGATCTTTTGCAAGTATTGTCTCGTCTCAAGACCCGCGCACATGGTAGACTCCCTGTCCATTTGACGAGGTTCTGGTAGTGTTCACGTCCCAATGATCATGGTTTGCAGAAATATATGCGAACGACTAGCTTCCATTGCATCCCTTGCATTCTACGCCGGTATGCACCCTGCTTCAGCCAAGAGAGTTTCAAATCAGAGACACGAGCCATGGCCATCTTTGTTTCTTACCACATGACATCACAAACTTGGGCTCGGTTGCAAAGTCCCTGGACACACCAAGGCAGTGAATTTGCACTCATTCACGCACACAAAAAAAAAACAAAAAAAATGGCTTAATTAAATATGATGTACGAAGAGGCTAACAAAGCACACAATGGGCAAGGCTGGCTATGCCATGAACTTTTGCTATGGCCACATGGCCGTTGCAAAGGGGTCGACGCGGGGGTAATCCCGTCTCATGCCCATGATGACGGAATACTCGTCGTTCAGCAGATCGGACCCGCGGTTGGCGATTTCCGGATACTTGCTCAGCTCGTGCCTCCGCAGGGCCACGTTCCACGAGAAGCTGGAATGGGCCACGCCCATGAAGGCGCTCGCCTTGAACATGACGAGGAAGTCGACCAGGGCCTGCTGGTCGAACGTCAGGCTCTCGAGCAGCGCCAGGTCTGCGCCTTCGAGCAGCTCGAGCTTGGTGACCACAGTCACCCCACTGCTTCTTGCCCGGATGCGGCTGCTCCGCGGGCGGCTGTGCGTCGCGGCCTCGCCCGGCTCGACGTCCCTGGCGCTTTGGTGGTCCCCGGCCGCCGTCCCCAGGCGCCGGGCGAACATGTACCGGGCGAACATGTCGACCACGGTCTCGTTCCCCGAGGCGACGTAGACGACGCCGAGGCCGGTCCGGGCCACGTAGGCGGCCTGCTCCTCGAACTGGTCCCGGATGCGGCTGAAGCGCCACTCGTCGGGCGACCAGGCCCACACGGCGTCCTTCTCGAGCCGCAGGTGCGCGCCGAAGAAGGCAGCCCCGCTGATGGCGGCGCGCGGGTCGATAGACTCCAGCGCGCACCGCCGCCTGAGGGCCAGGAGCACCTTTGCGGCCAGCTCGCGCGTGTCGCGCCGGAAGGACAGGATCTTGCCAAACTCGCGCGCGAAGCCGTCGCCGTCGTCGCGGACCGGGTACTCGAGGTACGACTGGCCCATCTTGACGTGGACGGGGCGGTCGGCAGCCGGCGAGATGCCCTGCCGCCCGAGCCAGGCGTCAAAGTCGCGGCGCCACTCGCGCGGGCGCCGCAGCGGCGCGTTCTCGGGGCGGCCCGGCTCGAACTGGTCCCCCGTCATCTCAAGGGTCCGGCCTCGGTCGCCCGCCAACCGGTCGTAGGCGGGGAAGTCCTCGGCGCGGTCGTAGAGGCGCATGCCGGGGCAGCCCTCGGTGAGGTGCTTGACGAAGGCGTCGCGGTCCAGCAGGTAGTCGAGCGGCACGTTGTTGTCCGTCTCGATGTCGGTGATGTCGCTCGGGTTACGCCTGGCCATGGAGGGGATGACGAGGGCGCCGCCGCCGTGTATGGCGTAGCGGATGCACTTGAGGATCTGGTTGCGCAGCATGCCGATGCCGCCGTGCTGCTCCTCGCAGCTGAAGAGGAGGCCCGGCCGGAAGTTTGAGGGGTTGCGCGTGCAGACCTCGCGGATGGGCGCGTAGTCTATCTCGCTGGGGAACTCGACAGCGGTCGCCAGCCGGATAAACGTGGCATCGTCGTATTCGACATGGTCTTGGCTGGCCGCCGAGCCCCTGAAAAGTTCTGGAAGCGCATTACCGATGTCGAGAAATGTGTTCGAGATTATGAACAGCGGGAAAAGGGCGGCGAGAGAGAATAGCAGTATTGCCCATCCACGTCTTTGGTCGACCATTTCTCGTCTTGTTTGGTGTAGACGATGATCTACCAGATGATGTCTTTTTCTTCTTTTTTTCCCTTGGGACGCTACGAGAGAGAAAGGAGAGTCGTTCGCGCCCGCTCGAGTTAAAAAGGGCCCAGAACACATTGTACCTGTGCAGATGGGGACGCAGGAAGCTTGTTGCCATGTTCGTTTGGGCCTGACATTGAAACGGGGGCCCGTCAGGACTGCCCTTGCACGCGGCGATCCTGGCAGGACTTTCTTTCCTAAATAAAGACAACCATCCCTGCTCCAAGAAACAAACCCACTGTTTGGGGTTTTCAAAGCGAGGGAGGAGCCACACACGCAGCAGGCGCCTGGGGGAAGTCTCGCTTGTGCCAGCGAGTCAATCTCTGACAGCAGTGGGACTTTGCGAAGGCGGGCCTTGGTCGTCCGGATACCGGGTTACCCTTTAAAAGGGACGAGGGCAGCACCTGTGAGGCAGCCCTGTCGGTCGGCGGGAGGGACTGAGCCGAGTTGCCTGAGACAGCAGCTAGCTGGAACCCACAGACCGCTGCTGGTGCTGGGGCAGGGCATGCAGTCCCGAAGCCGACGGGGGGGGGCGGGCTGGGTGGCATTTGGAGGGCAAAGGGAGCGATGTGCGTCGTCGTTGTCGTGTTTCCTCGCCCAGAGCCCGAGGATCGTGGGGATATCGCATCAATGCTTGAAGGTTTAAGGTTGACGTTTGCCCTGTCTGCCGTCTTGGCAAACAGGCCTTGGCAAGAAGCCTTGGCTCTCCGATCCACAAACGGAGGGCCCAATTCTTTGGCTTCTGGTTCTCGACTCGTGTCGGCCCCTCGGCTGGTGGGGCACTCGGATTGGCCTCTCCCCTCCCTCCCTCTACTGGTGCGAGCGACGGCGGTTGCCGCGTGGGTTGCCTCGGGCGTCCCAGCCCATTGGCTCCTTGCAGACGGCGCTAACCAGCCCCTAGGTATGTGCATGTTCCGCAAGTGTCAGATGTGAAGGGGCCTGCCTACTTAGAGGCGGGGCTTGATTCCAGGTTTTGTCGGTTGTGGTGCTGTCGCAGTCGCCGCCACCCTGCCTGGCTGACGCTGCAAGTCGCGGTCAGCATTTGCGCACTTTGCGCACCCGGCCATTCGACTGCGCCGACTGTGTGTGCTCTTGATTGAGCAAAAAAAAATAGAAAAGAAAAGAAAAGAAAAGAGAGAAGATCACCCGGCCGCAAATAGCCAACTCACCTCTGACTGCGAGGAGGGGTGACGGGCTGCGTGGTTGGTGCAGCCACCGCGCGTCGGTCGCACACGGGCAGCCCTGGTCTACTTTTGGAGAACTGCAATGCGACACCAGTTGCGTGCTGGTGGTGTTGCTGGCCTAGGCTGACCAATATACGACCCTGATCCGGGAATAGGAACAGAGGGATCAGATTGCGTGCAGCTCGGCAAGCGGATGCTCACGGGGAAGTCTACAGGCAGGGCACGGCAAAGCAAGGCAGACGCTCCGCTGGGGCTCCCTTCCTGCTTGCCCGGCGCCCTCTGTCAGCCACCTCGGTCGCCACCCCCAGCGAGGATGCGCGCCCGGCTGGCTGCAAGTGCAGTGTCCGGCCTGGGCAGGCCCCTACTGGACCAAGTCTGCCAGCCAACCCCACGCGGAAGCGCACTGGAAACGTCTGGCTTGTCGCGCCGGCTCTCGTGCCGACGGCGGCGGCGGCGGCGACACAGGGCCCTGCCCCTTGTGCCGGGGGTGCTTAGCCCGCCCGCCAGACGTTTGCTGCACCACATGGCGCCAGGCTGGCTCGATGCTGCGCGACAGTGAGCGTGAGGGTTGGGGGCCAAGCACACGAACCCGCCGCCGCACCTGCTGCGTGCCCGCGGCCCTGGCGCGACGGCGGGCGTGAGCGTAGCGCGCGTGGTGGGCGGCGTGCTCACCAACCCTGGCTGGATTTGGGAGCTTTGCGAGAGCGGTGCCGCAAGCACGCAGCCAACGACGGGGCGGGGATGGCGTGCACGGGCCCCGCCGCTCAACCCCTCCCACACCCCTGGGAGCGCTCCCGCGGGTGGGCGGCGCGTGATTGGCTGCGGCCAAGTTCCTTGCGCTCGCTCAGCCAGCGCTTACCCGCCGAGAAGGCCCGCCATTGGCCGGCAGGCTGTGATGGCCCGCGACGGAGTGATTGGCCTGCATCCACGTCGGCCAACGAGCGCGGGCGGCCGCGAGAGCCCTTGCCCGCCCCCAGTGGCGGGTGGGTGTGATCAAGCCCAGCTTTCCCAGCCCGCGCCTGCGTGGGCAGCGCCGCCGGCGCCAAAGCCCTGCCCCAAATAAGACGTGCAGCCCGTCCCGCGAGCAGAGGGGTTCGCCTTCTCATCCGCCTGCGTGGTCGATTCCTCTCCTTTGCTGCCGATTACACCCCCTATCCGGCGCCTGCACGCCATCGTAATCGCCCGCTGTCCACAAGGCGGACGGTGCTGTCGACTTCACTCGCGGAAGCGCAAGACAAAAAGAAAGAAATACAAGGCGGCCGTCCCGTCTCTCATGTGAATCCGCCCCTGCGCGACTGCTGGCAGCCGCCAAACCCGCGTACCAAGCCGCCCGCAACATCGCCAGCCCACAGCCTCCGACCACAGAGATCCGCCCGTCGCAGGGACACGATCGCGGCAGACATGGCGATCAAAGGATACTCCCTCGTGCGCCGCAAGTGGCGGTCGAGGAGGCCGCTCTGGTTCCTCATGATCGCAGAGCTGATGCACCTCATCCCGCTGCTGGTGCTGTTCGGCATCGCCCAGCCCGACGTCTTCCGCACGCTCATGTGGAGGATTGGCTACGCCGAGGGGTTCAACTCGAACCCCAACATCATCCTCTATGCCTATGCAAACTTCGAGCCGATCCCGAAGATCCCCTTCAGGTGGTCGCAACAGTGAGTTTGGAGCCGCTCGAGGGGCTGGCCCAGGAGCGACCGAGACCTCAAGGCTGACCTCCCCTGACCATCACAGACTCACCGAGTTCAATGTCGCCATCTCCGTCGTCTCGCTCTTCTACCTGCTGTGCAAGCTCATCCTGACCATCATGAAATTCTACTACCCCATCATAGGGGTGGTTACTTCCACCATCATGGTCGCGCTCTACACCACCAGCGTCTACGGCCAGGCCGGTCCGGACTACCTTGACCCCCGCTACCCCAGCCCGCTGCCTTGGTACCTGACCAAGAGCTGTGACGTTGCTGATCGCTACAACGCCGGCAAGACCTGCCATGTGGTCAAGGGCACATTCGCCGTCACCGTCACCATGCTGTAGGTTTTTTTTTCTTTTTCTCTCTTTTCTTTCTTTTTGTGTCCTCTGTCCTCGCCTACGCTGAATTGGCCCTCTCTCCATTTAATGACTGACTCTCGAAACATAAAACAGTGCCGTATACACCATCGGCCTCGGATTCTCCATCTACAACATGATCCCGCTCAAAAGCGACGCCAATGCGGTGGATGAGAACGAGGAGGAAAACAACTCCGGCTCTAGCTCACCCCACGAGACCAAGGAGAACTGGGAGATGCAGTCCATGCAGACCCAGGGTGTGCCCTTCACGCCCAGGACACAGGCATTCCACACGCTCGAACGGAAGCTGCCATTCAGGCAATACGCCTGAGCGAAATACCGCTTTTCTGACGTGGGCTTGACAGGAAGTAATCAAAGAGAAAAAAAGAATAAAGAGAAAAAAACAACAATAATAACAACAAACGAGCCAACAAAGTCAGACATTGCCGTCCAACCGACATATGCTTCGGTTGGCCGGATAGCGAAAGTGTTGTCTAGACCTGGCTTAAGAGTATTCCATATTTCCTATTTCCTTAATAGTCGTCATGTCTTGTTTTCCTTTCCTCATGGGTTTCTTTACATGTGAGATATGCTATTTAGCGCGGTATTTCCTCCTGAGATCAGAAGATGAGAGTTTTACAGGACGGCATAGGCATGACGATGGCGGACATGTTTTGCTGCCGGAGACCATGCACGGGGTCGACTAGCTCAGTCCCTTGTATTTGGTTGTACAAAATACAACTCGGGTTTTACCGATGAACATTGAATTCCCTTGAGTGTCTGCCGCAGCCGTAGTACTGTCTAGCTAGAGCTAGACCTGTTGCCAACGAGACCAGCGGGTCGGGGAGATGAACATTTGCTGCGCTAGTGTCGGATATCACGACCGTCACGCTTCATCACCATCACGAACTATGAACCCCTTCTAGCCCTCTCCTATGCCAAAGGCGGCTTTAGGTAGTAGCACCGACTACTCGCCAGCATCTAAAGGGACATAAGATAGCCGAGTACCGTTGACACACGCGCTGTTTATCAGGAGCTGCCTACATTCTTACTTACACTATCAGCAGTGAGGGCGGCATAGTTGGCCTCCAGGCAATCCGCACCTGGAATCAGGATGTAAGCGACGGTCACGGACTGTGAAGAGGACAGTCCGGCCCTGAAAAGCACATATGCCACCACCATGTTTCCATAGAAGGCAAGTTTGGTGCCAGATCACGGCGTGACTCGTCTTGATCGGCTGCCAGCTGGCGTATGATAAGCAGAGAGGACGCGTTTTGATTTATCCCTAGTTCCATGGCGCTTGAGGGGCGTGCCCGAGGGTCTGTTCTCAGATGCATGCGCGTATGCAGCAATATCCACAACAACGGAGTAAAAAGAGGTCGAGATCAACACCCCATAGAGCAGCGTCGAAAGTGTCAAGGAGGCCAGGCTTGCCCTGGTTATAGAGATTGCCTCTCCAAGGACATGGGGGATGTCGGCTCGGCCACCTTGTATTCAGTAACATGGCTCTCAACGGAGCGGGCTGGCACTATGATTGAGAAGCGTCCCCTGAAGAGTCACTCCTGTTCAACCCGTGCCCGATATGTAGCCGATAGCCGGGGAGCCCTGGGGCGACTATTCTAGAAAAGTAGTTAACCTTGGGCAGACAGATATTTATCTACATATCAAGGGGATACCTGCTTGTTTGAGGAGAATGCGCCTGATGCTGCTCAGCTGCTGGAAGAGGACGCTCCGAACAGGGCCATGCGAGACAGAGAGACCTCTCGCGTTGTCGTTGAAGCTGCTGGTCAAGTAGCCGACTGCTGTGGTTGGGAGCACACATCAGAATGCATAATCCTTTGTCGCCAGCCAGCTTGCACACAGTCTCGTCGACCATCCATAGTAGAGAATCGCGCAGTGGACCACATAGCACGGATGGTTGAGTGTGTGATTGCCTCCTGGTCTCGTCTGAACTGCCCAGAGTTTCAGGGGTCCACAGCACGTGGCAGTGGAAACCCCCCACTAAACCCCGGCCAACACCGCCCAAGCAGCCCCTTAATCAGCCCAGCAGCAACATTGACCTCACACACACACACACACTCTCTCTCTCTCTTTCCAGTCTCGAGCTCCGATTGCACGACCGAACATCAACGTCATAGGTCGGTCTGAGGAGGCCATCACCGACAGGCAAGCGACCTTGCCATAACCCCCAACACAACAAGACCAGGCGCCACGGGATTTCCCTCGTAGCTTTTCGCTCTGTATGCCCCGGCTGGTCCACACTGCGACTTCGTCCGAACAAGACAGGAGGCGGCCCCTGGTCTTGTCTCAAAGCCCCGCCAAGCTTCTCTTGTCTTTTTGAGCGGCCAACCTACGTCACCTCCTTCTCGAACCTCGTCGTCCACGCATATTCTCGACGCTGACAGCCGAGCACAGCCAGAAAAATGACCGCCCTACGCATTCAGAGGCAGGCCTACATTGCCTCGCGCCGCCTCGCTGCCAGGACATTGGCCCAGACTCGCCGTCAAGTGCCCTTCTTGCCGCACACCACTTTCCGACTGGCTTCGAGCACCTCGGCACCCACAGTACGTTGTGAAAATTCCAGGCCAGCTCGCAGGCTGTCCATCTGGATTTGCAAGTAGTGGTTCCGAACCTCTCGTGTCTGACGATGCCTGTTTGCAGCTCAAAGACCCGTCCCTGTTCAAGCAAGGCGTCTGCTATGTAAACGGCCAATGGATCAAGGCCGCCACGGGCAAGACCTTTGATGTCTCGGGTAAGAGAATGGAACGACAGAGCTGTGCACGCGCGCCTTCGTCGGGCCAGGAGCTCAAGTTTAACTGTGCATGTCTCGTCAGACCCCTCGACTGGCCGTCACATCGGCGCGGCCCCAGAGTTCGACAAGGCCGATACGCAAAAGGCCATAGAGGCAGCCAACGCTGCCCTGAAGAGCTACCGGACGACCACAGGCCGCGAGCGCTCCCGTCTGCTGCGCAAGTGGTTTGATCTCATGATGGCCAATGCCGACGACCTGGCAAAACTCATCACGTGGGAAAACGGCAAGACGCTCGCCGATGCCAAAGGCGAGGTCACATACGCAGCCAACTTTTTCGAATGGTTCTCCGAAGAAGCCCCACGGGTTTACGGAGATGTGATTCCTGCTTCGATCGGGCAGAACCGCGTCATTACGATCAAGGAGCCCGTGGGCGTCTGCGGAATTATCACCCCGTGAGCACGCCGAGTCAAGCCCCCTCCCACATGCCTACTGGTGCCTGGCTGACAACGAAGACCCTGTCCAGCTGGAACTTCCCTGCTGCGATGGGCACCCGCAAGATCGGCCCGGCACTGGCGGCGGGGTGCACAGTGGTGTGCAAGGCTCCCGCAGAGACGCCGTTTACCTCGATGGCTATTGCGGAGCTAGCCCACCGCGCCGGCATCCCGGCAGGAGTCGTGAACTTCATCACGTCGCACGAAAACACCAAGGACGTCGGACTGACGCTGACGTCGCATCCGGACGTGCGCAAGATATCGTTTACGGGCTCGACGGCGGTGGGCAAGATGCTCATGGAGCAGGCATCAGGCACTCTCAAAAAGTGCTCCTTCGAGCTGGGTGGCAATGCCCCTTTTATCGTTTTCGACGACGCGGACCTGGGCGCCGCCGTCGACGGGGCCGTCGCCTCCAAGTTCCGGTCCACAGGCCAGACGTGCGTGTGCGCCAACCGCATCTACGTGCAGAGGGGCGTCTACGACGAGTTCTGCGAGCGGCTGGCAGCCCGGGTGCGCGACTCGTTCCGGGTCGGCAACGGCTTCGATCCGGACACGACGCACGGCCCCCTGATCCACGAGCGCGCCGTCGCCAAGGTGGAGGCGCAGGTGCGCGATGCCGTCAGCAAGGGCGGCAAGGTGCTGGCGGGCGGCGAGCGGATGGCGGAGCTGGGCCCGTCCTTCTTCCAGCCGACGGTTGTGCGCGACATGACGGACGACATGGCGCTCGCGTCGGAGGAGACGTTCGGCCCCATCGCGGGCATATTCCCGTTTGACACGGAGGCCGAGGTTGTCGAGGCGGCCAACAAGGTCGAGGTCGGGCTGGCGGGCTACTTCTACTCGCGCGACGTGCACCGCGTGCACCGCGTTGCCGAGGCTCTCGAAGTGGGCATGATTGGCGTGAACACGGGCCTCATCTCGGACATCGCATCGCCGTTTGGCGGCGTCAAGGAGTCTGGCTTTGGCCGCGAGGGGTCGAAGTACGGCATTGCCGAGTATCAGGTGATCAAGACGATAACAATGGGCGGCATGGGCAAGCCGCTGCAGAGCTGAGCAGCAGCAGCAGCAGCAGCCAGGCCGAGGCGGGTGTATCGGGTCGATAGTCTCAGAGGGACCCCGGCCCTTGTTATCGCCGGATTGGATCCCAAGCCCCATAGAATGCTGGCCCAGAGGCGGTCGCCATTTGCATGTCGCAAATCGCACATGGCGAGAATAGAGTCCCGTGACCGCAATGGTGGGGTTGGCTGCCGCGTCGCAGGGAGTTTTCCCGTACATATTGGCTTGGCGTCCGCGGGCCCGCGGCGGGTAAAAATAGAGGCAGGGCCCTCACTGGAGGGAAGCCCACTGGAGGGAAGCCCGACAGCGACCACCGAGACGGAGGCGGCTCCAGCGTCGGGATTTAGATCTGGCGCTCGAGCCACCCAGCAAATTCCGACGGTCCCAGGGTCAGCCCCCCTGGAAAGAACAAGGAGAAAAAAAAACTCCCCGCGCCGAGGTGATTGGAGCGGCAGTGAGGCTGCCCGCCTCGCGAC
>PYSQ01000004.1:3971-30143 GCA_003049435.1 Nakataea oryzae
CCCCCCCCCCACATGCGGGGACTGAGGGCGGTGTCGCACACAAACCGCTTTTTTGGAAGCTGGACTCGCCCAGAAGCGGACAGAAAGGGTTCCCCGACATTGCATTCCCCCACCAGCTCCCAGCTCAGGTGTGCTTTGCTGGCGCAATTGAGCCCCCTCCATCCCCTGTTACCCCCTTGTTGCCAGCAGTGCCAACTGTAGCAGCCCAACTGTGGCCCATTTGGCGTCGTCCGCGTGCAAGCCGTCGCAGATAAGCATGGAGGTATCAGTCAGCCCGCCTGTGCTCCTGGGCGTGCGTTACTCACCGCCACGGACCCAGAGTCAACAAAAGCGCAGGTGAAAAAGAAACACACAAATGTTTTCTTTACTAAAATAAAATAAAATAAATAATAAAAAAACAGACCCAGCGCATCGAGCTGTACACCTGCTCGTGGCGGTGGACGGTACAGCAATATTCTACAGCGATTGCGACCCTGCTGGACAAGGCACATCTCGGTGGGTGTCTACTGCGGGCAGGAGCACACGAAGCCCTGTCCAACAAATTGTCACATGGCGTGAGGGCTTCGTCGACGCTAGCGGCCACGACGACAATCAATTTAATTAATGCTCCCCGCCTGAGGCGCAGGAGGCACGCGTCAAACGAAGTTCCCGGCTGCCCGAGCAATCTACCTACCTAGGTACAAGTAACAAGGCGGGCGGAGTTGGTTCCTCGGGCTCGAGCCCCCCCGTCCCGCCCCGGATTTTGGCTTGGAGGTCAAGGGAGGCCCCATCCATCCATGGCCTGGCGTTCGTCTTGGCTTCGTGGCCCTCGGGTTTTCCATTGAGCACTACCCCATCCCGATAGCCTTATGCCCTCCCGTAATAATTGTCTACCTGGCACCGGCAGACACGGGTGACGCCAGACGGGCGGGAGGTCTCTGGCATTTGCGGGCGCGTGGCCCCCAGCCCAGCCTTTTTTTTGCCCTTTCGCAGCGGGATCCATGAACGACAGCCCTGTCAAACACGTTGCGGCGGGAGGTACTACTCTGCACGTAGTCTGGCCCCCTCCGAGCCAAGCCGTCGGCTGACGACGACCGCGGCGTGGAGCCCCGGGGTTAGGCCCAGGCGTCCAGCCGGCCAGCCAACGGGGGCCAGCAGCACAGCCCTACTGCGAGCGAGCGACAACGGCGCGGCGTAAGCACGAGGGCTTGCCAATTCTCGAGGGGAACGCTCCTCTGAATGGTCCCGGATCCGCCCGCTAGTCGAGCTTTCGTGGATTGCTCACCACCTTTATTCTTCTTTTTTTTGTCTTCCCCTCGTCGAGCCCCTCATGGTGCTCTCTGGACCTCATTCTCTGCCCGCCTTTTCCCCTCCTTGGGCCCACCGGCTTGGCGATGACACTAGGTACAGGAGATAAGCAGCAGCAGCGATTCAACCGAGCTGCAGTGCACTGCCGCCCTCCAACACCGCCTATGCAGGTGATGCATATCATCGCCGAACGGCCGAGGAAAGGGGAATAGGCGAGAGCCGAGCCCCCGCCTAGAACCCTTCTGGAAGGCTTCCAAACTCGGAACTGTAACGTGTGAGTGCATAACCGCCATACATCACCGGCGGTGCATTTATGGATGCCTGGACAGCAGGTAAGCAACATCCACATATCCGGCAGTGCTGCTGCCGCTCAGCCGGCAAGCCTGACGGGGCAGCCGTGAATCGAAAGAAAGCAGCCCCGAGGCCTCGAAAGTCGGCCCCTCCTCCTTTCCCGTGTACCCATGGGTTGAAGTTCTCGGCGTCTCGGGAACCCCCCGCCGGGCGTTCTCGGGATGTGTGCAGACACGACCTGCAGGGAGCCGGTGCCGACGGGCGAGCCTGTTTCCCGAGGCACTTTTATTTTGCAGATCACTCGTCGCCCAGAAAAAAAAAGGCACGAGCCAGAGGACATGTGCTGATTGAGTCACGCTTTTCCTTTTACGCGTGAAGATAGCCTGGGCCGCCCCGTCCGGGGGAGTGCATACGGCGCCAGACTTGGTGAATAACCCACATGCAAGATTTATGCCGAAATGTGGATTCCAAGGCCGCATTGCATGCTACCCAGATAGCTTAAAAGATGGCTCTCCGACGCGCGCCGAGACCCGGAAGCATGGTCGGATACGTAGCGGGTGTGGGCTCCCGGCCGGGAATAACCTCAGCCAGCCGTTGGACCAACCATCAGTCACATGGGTCCATCGTGCGTCTGTCGAGCTCGATCAAAGGAGAAGAGACCGTATCCACCCGTGGACTCGGTCGGCCCATAAGATATGCAGCATGACGAGAAAGGACCGAGGCTCCCATGTACGGAAGCTGTTGTCTGGATATAAAATATCGTCTGCGTGACATTGCCCTACATGCCCTCACCGGCCTCCCCCCCTTCCTATAGCACCACTCTGACCCGACTCCCCACCAGGACCACCGTGTAGATCGGGAAATGCTTGAACTTAGCTGCCTTGAGCTGAAAAGCACCCCGAAAGACAAGAAGTAAAGGGGCTGTACTTGCTTCGGCCCGTGTGCCAAGGCCATATCTCCACACTCTGTCCTCGCCGTGCCCCTGTATTACCACGGTGTCGGTTTCCAATGATATGTGTTCGAGAGCGCCTAGTCGGGGGTGCATCCGATCCTATCGATATCTTATATCATCCTCGGACCCGTCCCTTACTTTCTGGTTCGAGACAGGGCTGGCGGTGCTGACGCGAGGCACCATCGATCACACAAATGCCCGGAAAAGGTAAATAGCCACCCGACTTGAACGAGACGGATCAGAATTCATATCAAATATCACGCCTTAGGAGCTAAGTTCGGCTAGTTGCCCGTCGACCCACGTCTGCGGGCCGATAGTGAGTGAGCCCGGCGCGGATGATGTGCCGCCACTCGGAATAGACGGGCATGCCGAGCCCTACAAGGATTTTTTGTTTTCTTTTTTTATTATTTTATTTTATGGCTTGCGGGTTTGTTGTATGTCGTGGACGATCAAAGTCGAAGCAACACGGTAATTACATGGCCATTGGCTGTGGAAATGTGTGGCTCAGTCGGCGCGCAGCCTGAGCTTCCCACGCTTGCGCTTGCCGCCAACCTCCTTGTTCTCCTCAATCTCCAGCAGCGCCTCTCTCTTCTTCTCCGTCACTAGCTTGAGCGAGTCGCGCACGACGCGCGTCTCCAAGTTGACGCCCTCCTCGACCCAGTCCACCAGCGGACGGCCGACGCGGCGCTCGATGGCCAGGACGAGGTCGACGTCGCGCTGGCCGACAAAGGTGACGGCCTCGCCCTTGCGGCCGGCACGGGCAGTACGGCCGACGCGGTGGATGTAGTCGTCTGGGTCACGGGGGATGTCGTAGTTGATGACGAGAGCGACCTCGGGGATATCGAGACCACGGGCGGCGACGTCGGTGGCGACCAGAATGCAGGCGGCCGTGGCGCGGAAGCGGCCGAGGTTGTCGATGCGCTGGCGCTGCGGCAGGCGCGAGTGCAGGGCCGTGACGCGGTGTTCGAGCAGGCGGAGCAGGTGGTGCAGGAACTGCGCCGTCGTCGTGCGATTGCAGAAGATGATGGTGGACTTGTCGGCATTGGCCTCGGTCAGGAGCAGCTCGTGCAGGTAGTGCTCGCGGTGCGTCACGGGAACGCGCAGGTGCGTCTGGTTGAGGGTTGCGGGGATGGCGAGCGTCTGGGTATCGACCTCGCACACAAAGATGGGCTCCTTGCCTGGTTTGGGGGGCATGTCCTTGAGCGCGCGCACCTCGGGAGTGACGGTGGCGGTGAAGAGAAGGGTCTGCCGCTCTGTGGGCGGTGGCAGGGCGCCCAGGCACTCCTCGACGTCCGGGAGCATGCTGCCGGTGCCCCCGACGGCGAGGAGGCGATCTGCCTCGTCGAGGACGACGAAGCGCACACGCCGCAGCCCGCAAACGGTGTCTTCGCCCGAGGTCCGAATGTGATCGGCCAGCCGACCCGGGGTGGCAATGACGATATGCGGACGCTGGGCCAAGGCGATGGCCTGCGGCCGCATGTCTGAGCCTCCCGTGATCAGAACAGCCTTGAGAACATGGGGCGAGGATACCGCCTTGAACTGCTCGTAAATCTGCAGAGCCAGCTCGCTGTGTAAGCGGCCCAGGAAAGGGGGTTAGCTACGTGCACGTGATTTCTTGCCTGCGCCAGGCAGACTTGAAGAACATCATGGCTTGAGCCTGCCGCCCAGAGACATACCGAGTTGGAGTTAGGACGACGGCGAAGATGGCAGAAGAGTCCTCGGCCCATTTCTGCAGGATGGGCACTGCGAAGGCGACCGTCTTTCCCGAGCCTGTCCGGCTGCCGCCGATGCAGTCGCGGCCCTTCAGGATCTCGGGGATGCAGCCCTTCTGAATGCCCGTTGGCCGCTTGATGGCCATGTTGGACAGCGACTGAACGAGCCAGGGCCGGACGCCGAGTGAGTCAAACGAGGTTTTTGCATCGGTAGGTGCAAGTATCCTCCTGGGCGCCACGAGGTCCGCGATGGTTTCGGCTGCTTCAGCGACGGCAGAAGAAGAGATGGCCTGTCCGGCCTGAGCAGGTCGGCGCTTTATGCGCGAAGGCACGTTGAAGGATGGCAGCTTCGTCTCCAGCACCGTGTTTGCATCTTCACCATTGTCGTCGTCGTCGTCGTCGTCATCATCATCACTGGCGTCCAGCGACACCTTGCGTCTCTTGCGCGAGCCGGGGCTGTCGAGCTGATCCGACTCGTCGAGCTCCGACGCAGACGCAGGCCCAGACTCGTCATCTGAGCCGGACGATCCACCGCCGATCTGGCGGGCTTCCTCACTGCCCGATGAAGAGGTCGACAAACCAGAGGAGCGCGGCCCCGAGAGAGCTGCGGGCGTGGGCTTGGCAGCCTTGCGGGCCCGACCCGGCATGGTGGAGGGCGGCAGCGTCTGGCTCCTGTCCGGTGGGTATTGCAGGAGGCCGCAAATAGCTCCTGGTGCTTGGAGCCCCGTGTTTGGCCTGGCTGAGACGCGATGGCTGTCGGGCGCCGCGACGTTGTTTCCAAGTGAGGACCGTCTTTGGATGGCCTGAAAACTCGGCGCAGAATTTTTGCGGGTCGCATTAAGGACCGTCAATGGGACCCTCCAGATCCGCGGCCTCGGGGCCCCACAACCTTACGGCGACGCGAGGCTACGCGGCACCAGGGGCCCGAGCCGGGCGCTGTCCGCGCAGATATTCTGGGCCACGCATTTCAGATGATTGACTCGGGGAAACGCCGACGAAACAGGCACGGCGAGGCCGCCACAGTGCCCGCCTGCCTGCCTGTCTGCCTGCACGACGGGGAGCGCTGGGCGCAGATGTCTGTGCAGGCGAGCGGCTCGAGTCTGCCGGCAGTGCAGCAGCGCCGCCCGGTGCTGAGCCTTTGTGATTGCAGCCTGGCTGGAAAGGGAATCCCCGATCACTCACCCATGTCCTGCAGCGACTCGAGCCCGCCGGTCAATCAAACAACGCGCCGGCCAGCGCCCGGGCCAGGAGGACAGAGAAGTGGCAAAGGACTGGGCGCCGCAAACGCACGCACGCACGCTCCTGGGTTGGGTAGCCTGGCTTCTGTCCCCGCAACTCTATTCCGCCCGCCTGGAGTTGCATTTGTCCGCCTGTCATCCCATCGAGGCCGCCCACTCCGCCCTCACTTGCTTGCTCTTGGATGCGTCCCGGCGAGCAGGCACGCGGGCCCTTGATGCAGGTTGGGGGCCGAGAACAGCTGGCGGCCCGCCAGAGCGAGCGCTGGAGGGGGCCGATCAGTCAATCGGCTGACGGCAGGCGTCTGCACGGCAGGGCGCCAGTGCGTGCAGGCTGGGGCGCGCTGGCGGGCTCTGCTGCGGTGGGCAGCAGCCGCAGTCGGGCGCGCGCGGAGACGAGGTCCAAGCAGGGCAGGGCAGCGTGGCCGTGTGCAGAGTCCCTCGCTGCAGTCCCTCGCTGCAGCCCCTCGCTGCAGACCCTGCACACACAATCTAGCCCCGACTGCTAGGACCAACCCGGGCCAGGCCAGCGCACCAGAAACAAGTGCTTGGGCAAATGCCCCAATGGCACAATGGCAGGCGTAGCCGCCGAGCCAGGCAAGGACCCCGGCCTCTGGGCTTGACAGCAGCCGAGCCAATCCAGGGCCCGGGGCACCCCCTCCCCGCGCCCCGCCCGTTCAGACGAGCGTTGCTTCATCACACGCGCGCGCTGTTGCCGCCGCCGCCGGCCCAGTCGAGCGACGCGATTGCTGCAGCCGGCAAGGGGTTGTTGGGTCGGGGGGGCCACGGGGGCTTGCTGCTGCTGCTGCTGCACGTCGTCGTGGGCCGTCAAGGTCCCACCACCTGCGCCAAACAGACAATGCTTGCCCGCAGCCACTTGTGGGCAGATGCTGGGTTGGGTTCCCACTGTGAGGCACGGGCCAGAATAGCTGCTTGAATCAGGCCCAAGCATCCAGAATCCGTCAAGACCCCTCAATCGCCCGCCGTTTTTTTCTTTTTCCCCCTCGCTGGGGTCCATCTGGCCCTTTCGTCTTGATCGTTTCTGCCATCGCAAAGGAGAAGACTGGAGAAGAGAAGAAGGAGAAAAAAAAGACATGATTCCTGGCGTTTCATGTTTTTGCAGCCCATCGTCTCTCTGATTTTTCGACCCGACTTTCCCGCCCCAGCGTCGACGTTGGCTCGGACTTGCAAAGCTTGGGTGCCTGGCCCAAAAGCTTCGGCTAGCGGGCGGCAGCAGCAGCAGCGGCCAGTTTGCCTCGTCAGCACCAACGAGACCAAGGCCGCCCATCGCCCGTCCCACCCCCCTGCCAGCTCCCGCAGGCCAATCGACCAGACTCGACGGCAAACCGCCCCTCGACTGCGCTGCACAGCGGCACGGCTTCGGCCCCCAACCCACCTCCACCTGCGCTCCTCCACCACCACCACCACCACCACCAACCACTGCCGCCTCCTCTACCTCCTGACAAGTCCATGTCCTGATTTCTGCATCCCTCTCCGCCTGCCTCCGCTGCTGGGAAAACTTCGTATCTGCGCTGCTGCGAGGGAGGAAACTGTCCCTGATACCGCCCCGTTGGAAGCTCGTCCGCCATTTCCACCCGCCTGCCTGGTCCTCGTGGCTCTGGCCCTCCTAGCTCCCCCTCCATCCCTCCCTCCCCCTTTCCTGCTCGCCATTTCAGGCCCGATTGCTTTGAACACGGCTTCGGGCCCCCCTCTGCCTGTCGGTCTGTTCTCCTTTGTCTCGACCACGCCTGGGTCTTTGCTGGTCGAGGTCGTCCATACGGTTGCCGGCCGTGACGGATTCACGCGGCCCTCGCGACCCGAGAGGCGACGAATCGCTCGCCCTACTCCATGAGCGCCCAGGAGGCAGCGCCCACTCGTCGACACAAGTACCGCGGCACAATGCATGATCAAGAGGCCACAGCCGGCAGCCAGGCTGCTCCGCTGCAAGTTGTATGCTGACCCCCCCCCCCCCCTTTTTTTTTTTTTTTTTTCTTTACGCCGTCTCAAACCCTTTGCTCTGCGCTGCGCCTGTGCATCCTCCTTCGGCCCCGTCCTACTGCACCTCCCACGTTGCACACACCCTCGCCCGATAGCTCCATTAGCCATGCGCCCGTCTGTCGCACAGCCATCGCCTCCCAGCCTGTTTCCTTCCGCCTCGCCCTCTCTGCACGCAACGCTCTGTCTCCGTCTCCATCCCCCCTCTGTGCCATGGGCTCCTTCCTGCTCTCGAGCCCTGGTTTGGTTTTTCTGCCGTCCTTCGCCTGTCCTACATCCTCTCCCCGCAAGACCAAGCTTGCCTGGCGCCTCGGCCGGAGCAAGCCACACCCTCGCGAAAGACCCAGGCCAACGCAGCATCAAACCGGCGCCTGAACCTTGCTAACCAAATGACATTCTCTCTCTCCTCATGAAGGGCTCGACACCAAGCCTCAGCCTCCCCACCCCCACGCCGCCTGGCTCCACACCGATCCCCATGCTCTCCAGCCCCGCGCCGCTGCTCCGGCCTGCAATACCCGGAGCCCGCAGTGCCCGCGGGCCACCTCGTCTCGGCCTCGCCATCCCGCCTTCTCCTAATGCGAAGCCCGTCGGCGACGCCGCCGGAGGCCGTCCCTCCCTGCCCGTCCTCCACCTAGCCACCCCTCGCGGCAGCACAGTCACCCCCCATGAACAGCCCCCGGGACGGGGAGGCATCCAGGCGGGCCAGAGCGCCTCGGGAGGCAGCGAGAGCAGTGCCGCCCACAGCAGGTCTGGCTCTTTTGGCCCTCTTGACGGCCGCGCCTCCAACCCCACCAGCGCCGGCTCCCAGTACTCGGCGCTATCCTTCGCGAGCCATTTTGGCATCGGGTCCAGACCCCAGGGCACCCCCGATCCTGCCTCGGCCGTCGGCTCCATCTACTCGGAGCGCAGTGAGGGCGGCGTCGGCATGGAGCGCGATGGCAGTCTGCACGGCCTCGAGCATTTCGATAAACTCACCATCGACAAGGCCACTGCCGCCGACGTCGAGGACCTTGATGTTGACGGATGGAGGATCGCGAGTATGCAGAACCGCATCATCGAGCTGGGAGGACTGGGCGAAGGTGCCGGTGGCGCCGTGACCCGATGCCAGCTCAAGGGTGGAAAGACGGTGTTTGCCCTCAAGGTAAACAGTGCAGTTGCCCTGCGACATGCTCTCCTGCCCCCCTTCGCTCGGCAGTGGGGCTGTGGTAGTGTGATAGGCTGACGCTGGGCTGGTTCGTACCTAGGTCATTACGGCAAACCCCGACCCGGATGTCAAGAAGCAGATTCTCCGCGAGTTGATGTTCAACCGGAACTGCGCTTCCGAGCATATCTGCCGGTACTACGGAGCCTTTGAAGATGACTCGAACGCGACAATCTCGATCGCCATGGAATTCTGCGAAGGTGGCTCGCTCGACAGCATCTATAAGGAGGTCAAGAAGCTTGGTGGTCGGACGGGCGAGAAGGTGCTCGGCAAGATCGCCGAGGGCGTGCTGCGCGGCCTGACGTACCTGCACTCCCAGAAAATCATCCACCGTGATATCAAGCCGTCCAACATTCTGCTCTGCCGCAACGGCGACGTGAAGCTGTGCGACTTTGGCGTGTCTGGCGACTTTGGCACCAAAGGTGAAGCCAACACATTCATCGGCACGAGCTACTACATGGCGCCCGAGCGCATCACGGGTCAGAGCTACACCATCACATCTGACGTGTGGTCCACAGGAGTGGCGCTGCTCGAGGTGGCCCAGCACCGTTTCCCATTCCCGGCCGATGGCACCGAGATGGCTCCTCGCGCCGGGCTCATTGACCTGCTCACCTACATCGTCCGCCAACCTATTCCCAAGCTGAAGGACGAGCCCGCGGCCCAGATCTTTTGGAGCGACAATTTCAAGTACTTCATTGAGTGCTGGTAAGTCTTGAATTTCGACTCTAGCAGAGGCTTTTTCCCAGATCATCACTGGCTGCGCATGGCGACAACAGAACTGGGGACAAATGCTAATCTGTGTGAACGTGCTCCATTAGCCTGGAGAAGGAGCCAACTCGCAGGGCAAGCCCTTGGCGGATGCTTGAACACCCCTGGATGGTGGAGATGAGATCAAAGCGCGTCAACATGACGCGGTACCTTTCCCAAGTTTGGGGCTGGGATAACAAGGGCCAGGCTACTGCGCCGTCGTGAACCCCCAGGTGGAGCGACCCGGCCACCACAGCAGCAGCCATGACAACATCGCAAAGACAGCACGGATATTGGAGGGAGGAGACACGTAGAACGGAAGAGGAACGCCCACGGTCCAGAATGCAGCAAATACGCATGCGACACTAAGAGACGAGGAGGAAGATCTCATTTCCGTCCGCCGGGATCATTAGGCGACAGTTCAGTATGGCCTGTCACACCCACAGCTACGCCGTAGATACGGCGAAATACAAAGGAGCAACGTCATGTTGATTCGCTCTAAGCAAAAAGAAAAAAAAGGAAAGAACCAAGACAATCAGGGGATTATGGTCCCCTACACATATCTTATTATATCATTGGATTTCAGCTTGTCATTTGGGCTGAATTCGCAGCCAGATTGCGTCCCTATCTATCGGTGCATCCAAAGCCGGCGATTTTTGGGGGGTTGCCGCTGAAGATCAATAGTAGGAATACTCTGTGGGTTCTCGGCGGGATCGGTATCTTGCTAGAGACACCAATATACACCTATGCAGGCACTCGCCAACACCCTGGCCCATTGACAGATGGTCAACGATAATTTAGCCATGCCGCTGATGGTATTGTCAATCACGGCTTGCTAGCCTTGCGGCCGGATCCAGCCCAGTCCTGGAGCCATGAAAAACGAAAATCCTCAGGTCACGTATCAGAAAAGCGCCATGCTCAACAAAGGGGCCTTATCTATGAAGGGCGAGGGAAAGACAATACATAGGCAGCCATGTACAACGTACCCAGCTTGTCACAGCTGGCGGGTATCTGAATTTGACACAACAGAACAAAAGAGCCATCCATCCTTCTTCCTTGCCCGTTTTCACATTTCCAGACATCGCGACGCACTGCAGGATGAGCAAAGGGCTTTGTAAGTTTCTGCCCGCTCAAGAAGCAGAGGCGTCTCGTTTTCCTTTTGTTTTTTGCTTCTCCAGCTTGTCTTTCCCTTTTTTTGTTCCGTTTCCTCTCCATCCCCGACGGCATCGGTCAGCATGAGGAAGCAAAGAAAAGAATCCCGACAAGAAAATTGAGACCTATAAAGCGTGAAGAAGGCGTGTCGACTCGAGTCGAAAAGAAATATCAAGCAAAATTGTTGTCGCGAACGGTACCGTCGCGGCCTTAGTCATACAAAGCTGTTTATTCACTCAGCCCGGCGTGAACGTGATTTTCTGGCTGGTGTGCTTTCATGTTTTTTGTTGTCACTGACCGAACGGCCTAAGCTGGAAAAAATGCAACATGTGAGAAGAGCCGATGAGGAAAGGGTTCTCGGCAAGGGTCCCGTACGCTGTGTTGCCTTGTCACCGACAGGGTATGTGGTTTTCGCCACATACAATGCGACTAGGGATGTCCGCATGCTGATTTGCGACAGCAGAGCCTTGACGTATGAGACCTCCCGTTTAATGCGCCTTTAGTTGCTGGGGATCTGTCCCATCATCTCCCGGATGCACACGGTGGCATAGTTGCTCGAGTTGAGGGTGAAGTTGAGGATGACGGCAATCTTCTTGTCCTCTGAAACGGCCATCTCTTCGCCGTTGGCATCCACTGGCAGCGGTATCCGTCCAGTAACATTCACCGCAGGATGATCTTTATGGACAAACTTCTCAAAGTTTTCAAAAACGTTGATGGAAGGCGTAGATCGGGCGGGCTTCAAGGAGCCGTCCTTGCCAGCCTGCTCCGGCGCAATGTCGCCGTCGGCAGCGATGACTGGGCTGGGGTCTGGTGGCGACTGAGAGAGTTCTGTGCGTGCATTCCCATTCTCGCTATCCTCGGCTGACTTCTTCAAGTGGGCTTGAAGGTAACCCATCAAGTCAGGGCGTGGGACAGTAGGAGAGCCGAGACCCGAGCTGGCAGGGCGACTGTGTGGTTTGATCCCAACGGCATTGAGCACACCAGTCTCGCCGGGCTGGTTTGTCTCGGTATTGGCCATTTGAATATCGACCGGTTCCGATGAGATGTTCTTTTCCAGCTCCTCGTCGCTAGTGACGGGCTCCAGCTTGCGAGCCTGCGGAGGCAAGTTCTCCTTGAGGCTATGATCTTGCGTGTGGTGCTGAATAGTTTCTAGCTTGATGGAATCTTTGACCTTCATGCGCTTGCCACCGTCGAGGCCGGTCTCGATCCATTCATCATTAATGCGGGTCTCGGTAGGCATGTCGGATGACACAGTGCGCCGGCGAGATGCCTCGTCAAGCAGCGCGGCGTCGATTTTGTCCGCATTTTTTGCGAAGTTGTTCCAGGCGTTAGCCGTCTTCTGGACCGTTGTCGCCTCCTGGTGTTTCCGCCACTCTATCATGTCGCGGTCTGTCGGGTGCATCTGCTCCTCATCGTCAGAGTAGGGGCGAACGGCGAACATGGGAGTGGCCGTGAACCTGGCCATTAGCTTGCGATAGTGGCCGCTAAGACTGAATTCGCGCTGTCGGCGGCGCATGTCGTATGGGTTGAGGCGACCGTTCTCCTCACGGGCCATGAAGTCGGAATAGAAAGTCCCAATATCGTTTGAGGGGTAGATGACATCGAAGCCCGGCACGGGCAGCACGACGTCAAATATGGTGTAGCGTCCGCTCGCCGCCTCCTCTTTAGTCAAGGGCCTGGCCCTCTGGTAGAACTCCTCCTCCTCCTGATTGACATCCTCGGACATGTCCTCTGCGGGGGCCCTCTGTGCAATGGGTGACTCGTTTGGCTGGACCATTATAAGGTCTCCCGCAATAACTCGGTCGCCGTAACGGGCCCACCGCTCACTCGCTGTGTAGTTCCATATGTATGACTGGTAGGCGTGGCAGTAGAGCTGGCGGAGACCACGGGTGATTGAAAGGAGAGCTCCGCAGTGGTCATTGGGGGACTTTCCCAGGTGGCGTATAAGGCTGTTCTCGGCAGCGTACTTCTTGGGGAGGACTTTGAGCGCCGCGTCCGCCTTGCCACTCATCCTCCAGACCGCAATGGCCCGGGCACGATCAAACTCGTCCCTGTGGAAGCGCACATCGTTGTTTCCTGTGGCAATGGCGAGAGAGAGATCCGGGTCGATATAGAGGATTGCATCAACAGCAGCCACGAATTCCTCTCTAAGGATCTTCATGCCGATCTCCTGCGTC
Organism: Nakataea oryzae; assembly: GCA_003049435.1. NCBI lineage: Eukaryota > Fungi > Ascomycota > Sordariomycetes > Magnaporthales > Magnaporthaceae > Nakataea > Nakataea oryzae. Next base: position 16,721 of record PYSQ01000004.1, read on the forward strand.
CCAATAGCGTGCGTGCCGAAGCGTTGGAGTCCAAAGTAATTGACAAAACCAGTGCGCACGATGTTGTCCAGCGCGAACTGGACGCACTGCTCGGTCGAGCGCAGGCGATGCGCAATAGAAAAGGCTCCGCCTCGAGTGAGCTGGACGTTCTTGATGACAATCACAAACTGGTTGCCTCCGTGCTGGCCGAGCTGCATCGGCTTCTTTTGGAAGGCAAAGTCGCCGACGCGGATCCCAATCATCTTGTCGTTAAGACTGACAAGATCGCAGATTTCCTTATTCCATACACTGACCCGCTGGACAGTAGCAGCGCGGCGATCCTTAGTGCCGGCGAACCCAAAGTTGGATGCCTTCACCTTGATGAGCCTGGCAATATGGTTGATCGCATCCATCGTGTCCTTGTTCTCCTTGTACAGAGTGAAGTGCAGGTACTGGTTGCGGTGAGCCCGAGGCTCTGCGCGCTGTCCGCCACGCCAGTTGTTGTCCCTGTGACGGGGGCCGTTTTGGTTTTGGCGAGAGCCGCCGTTGCGCAGCACCGCACGCGCATTGATGACGCCCCCATCTCCGGCTTGGGTCTCTAGTCGAGACGAGAAGATGCGCCGGACCTCTTGGTGGATCTGGGTGCGCTGCTGACGGTCCTGAATAGCAGGCAGGCTCACGATGATGCCCCGGCTGGAGTTGTCCTTCCTCTGAATCTTGGCATCCAGATCGACCAACTCCTGAGTCGCCGTATCTCCCAGCATGTTAGACAGTAATTGTCTATCGGCATCGCTAACGAGAGAGACGGTTGTCGTCTCCGCGGCAGCTTTCGCGTCATCGGCCTCAACTTTGACAGGGTGCACCGGCGGGGCTTTGGCATGCGGGAGATGGTCAGGTGTATTGTCGACAGGCAACTCGTCCTACGAGAGCGCCAATGATAGTAGTGTTAGCAGCCAGGCATTCGCGAAAGGACCACGATGCCCTTTGGCAAGGCCAGACTAACTGTGCGAGTGCGCCTCGAGGACTGCTGAAAGTCGGACAGGTGGATCACGCTGCCATCTTTGCGGACTTCGTGGACAAGGAAGTCGGTGTACCTATACGCAGCGGACCGCATCAGCTTATGCGATAGAGAGGGGGCGGCGATATGCGCATTCAAAAGATGCGCAGGCAGAGGCGAGGGTCTGGGAAAGGTGTTCTGGGCGCTAGAAGACAAGCATACCGCTTGCGGATGTCGCCATGCCATCCGAAGTCAATTGGAGAGGCATAGTAGAGGATTCCTAAGCGCTTCTCGGCTGCAGTGCGAACCGATGCGATATGGGTCGCGGCAAGCACCGGGTGCGGCGAGTTGGAGTGCGAAGCCATGCTGGTGGAAGCTGCCCTCCAGCAGGCAGCAGTGCAATATGAGTAGACGAAGGATGCTACCGGATTCCTTCGATGCGCAGAGGCAGGTAGATCAGGGCTATGTGCAGAGTAACTAGATGGTATTTGGAGAATTGCAGGCAAGATTGACACAGCCAGTCCCGACGTTTGGGGGAAGGTATCAAGAAAGAAAGTTGATCCTGCAAAGGGCCGAGGTCGGTGCGATTGAGTACGAGAAGGATTGTAGAGAGCGGTAAGCAAGACCAAAAGAAACAAGCGAGTGATAAAAAGGACTACGCAATTGGCAGTGACGTTCGCGCGTTGCAGGTGCCGTTGGTTGTCGCGTAGGCCTGGGTCGGGTTTGACTCCGAGACGAGAGAAGATTGTGCAAGTTGAGAGGAGGGCAGGTGGAGTCGAGGCAACGAGGAAGTGCTTTTCTGGTGCCATTGACGCGCGCAGCGAGAATTGCTTTCTGGGTTGGTGGGGTAAATTATTTTTCTGCCGCATCTATCGGCCTCGCAGGACCCAGGCGGCAGGCGGTCAGACAGGGCGGTGAAGGCGGGCTGTCTCTGACTGGGATCTGCTGCCGTAAGGATCTGTCCACTGTGGGGGTGGCCCAAGCTCCTGATAGCTCTAGCTGCGGCCGTCGCGCACGAGCAGCGGATGCACGGCCAGGGGATGGCTGAGCGCTGCAACCGCGATTCCGTTTCATCTCCCGCCGCCTTGCTTGGATGGGAAAGGGCAGGAGGGGAGCAGAACGGTCTGAGAGGCTAGGAGCAAGGGACTAGGCTCGTCGCCGTGCGTTAGGCTCAATTGCCTAATCCGGCAGTCGTGGACGACATGCGGTTTCATGCCCTCACCGTGAAATCCATCGAGGGCCGCAGTGCAGTTCTGCCTCCCCTGCCTAGATGACTTCAAGGCAACTGCCTAGGTAGGCACATAAGCAAGTACCTACCCATGGCCCCGGCAGGGCAATGAGTCTTGCCGTCAGCAGCTTGAAACTTGCGCTAGATCGGCCATACTGCGGAAACACCTATTTACAGGAAACGTTTGGTTTCTTGTGGTTCTGATTTATATCCTGTCTGTTTAACACGACTGCGTGGGAAACATTTAGAAAGCAAACAGTAACTGGCAGAGGGGAAAATATGTAGTGAAAGCAGCAAAAGATAAAGAGAAAAACAACGCGTGTCGACTTGGGGGTTTTGCTGTCTGTCATCTCCCACATATCTCCGCTTTCATTCTGGCCCGCGGTCGTAAAGCGATGATGCTTTGGATGCAACCGGATCTTTCTGTGGTGCTTCCTTTTGATTTTGCGCGCGCTAAAATCCATCATCTAGCCTCCCGAGGTTGGGAAACGGCTACCATGCCTGACTAAACAACGGATCCCGCACCCCCGGTCGACCGAATAGCCTCTAGAGTTACAGACATAGCCTCTAGCTGTCCAAATATCTAGCGTGACCTCTATCAGCGTCATTAGTCTGGAAGCCATGGCAATCGAGAGATCCATGGTGGCGTGCCGGAGGGTTGCCAAGAGGAAAAGGCTCCTGTTTACCCCGTTCTTCAAACAAAAAACAAACTCTTTGATCCCCAAATGCGACTGACGAAAGGTTTTATTTGACAGGCGGACCACCTTCCATAGCAATGTAGCTGGTCGTGCGTGAGATGTGACCTTCCCCGTGCTGCGAGGATGGCCTGCGCCTATTAATTTGAAGATCTGGATGCCAGCTAGTCTGGCAACTGCCATCCACCCGGGGGGCGAGTTCAGCCATGCCGCTCCACGGACGCCTTGCCCATACATATGCAGACACTGATGTCTCTTGATTCTGATTGAGGAATATCCATTCCCCATGCCCAGCCTTGGCGATCGACCTAACACGTCTGTGCCTCCAACTTCTCCCACACTATCACGCCGAACCAGTCCTTGGAGGTTGCTGCAGGCGCCTATGCCAAATATCCTCCCACAACAGCATTTTTATCTTTTACCATGGTCTTCAAGCGGTGGAGGGCAAGCACGGATAGCGATTGGTCTATGTCAACCTTATGCCAACAGGACCAGACCAGAGATGGAGACGAGACCAGCCGACAGCACTCATCCTCTCGAAAGCTCGTGAAGAAGGGCCGAAATCAGGCCGTAGCTCAGGCTCTCAAACATCGGGAATCTCCCGTATCAGCTGATAAGCAGGCTAGTGTTACACTCAGTTTCCCCATACACCTTGCTTGATCTTAGCCACAGATGTCATATGTCTAACCTTCCCCATTTTCTTTTGCAGGAAGTATGGGCTGGCCGGACTACTACTGGCTTAGATGGCCTCGATAATATCGCCGAATCCGACAGCACAGTAGCCGGAAATTTAATTTCAGGCTCACTTAACAGATCTACTCTATCTCCAGATGGCGGTGGACTAGGAACCGTGGTTGCCGAGGAGTCGCGGCTATCGCTCAATCGAGATGGTTTCCTTGCCGACACCATATGGAGCATTCCCGCGCTTCTTGACCTGACAGACTCGGTACGCTGGTGGCTGGCCACGGCCAAAACTCTGGGTCCAATGGAGAGCCGTCTCAACGCCCTTCTTGATGTCGTGCTCGCCAACGAAGCGCTCAAAGCATCCTCGTCAAGGCTTCTTCTTGGCCTCGAGACAATACAGGGTGCACGGCTGGACAAGCTTCTCGAAGATCTGCTGGACAAAAGAAATCATCCTCCCCGACCAGTACCCGCGAACTTCTTCGCGGCCAAGACAGCGGCCGGGGTTCTTCAGCGGAAGTGGCGACTACGCTTTCGCGAAGCTTACATCTCACTCGACCGCGCCAGGTACTACAGGATGTTGACGAGTGGGCATCTCGTAGAGGTCTCGTTTACCACGCAAGCTGCGGGCGTGCCTGAAAGCCCCGCGCTTTGGTGGAACACCCGCGAGAACGAAGTGCTCACCAAAACTGAAAGCGACCGTCCATTTTATGCTGGCCAGTACGTCATATTCTCTATGAGGCTGTTCCAAGAGCCCAAGGCCGACCAACTTGAATCCTGCTAACGAGCCTTCGCGTGGCTATTAATGAAGCTGGTGGCTGAACGTTGTTTGCGCACATCGCGATGGCATTGTTGGAAGCACGCATCAAGTTCCAAGCAAAGGACGACATGGTGTTGCCGCGCTTCCTCTTCTGTCCGGCAGGGAAGAGGTCATGGAAGACGGCCGGAGCATCTACATCCGAGAGAGCTCGCGGGTCTCGGACATGCACGTTTCCCTCATGACCCAGGTTGGTCAGCCAATCCGGATCCTGCGTGGATCACAGCTCAGAAGCATCTATGCTCCTTCTGGGGGGCTAAGATACGACGGCATGTATGAAACTCCCCGGCCAGCCGGCTACAATTCCCAATTCTTGGATCACTGATCGGAATGGCAGGGACGCATGGTCTGACGACTGGCACGAGACAGGTACAAGATTGTGCAGTACGGACAAAAGCTCAACGAGGATATCGAGATGTATCGACTTGCCTTGGTTCTGGAGCGCGTGTCAGGGCAGAAGAGCATGGAGGACCTGAAGGCGGTGCCGCGGCCGTCGCAGCTTGACGACTAGAAGCTGTACGAGCGGCTCGAGGGTGAAAAACTCAAGTCGGTCGTGGGCAGGAAGAACTTTCTGGCGTGGAAGACCAAGAAGATGAAGGACAAGCTGGAGCATGAGCAATGGCTCGTCTCTGTGGGATTGAGAATCGGATACCCACACTGGCGGATAAGTGTCGAGGACAATATCAAGCAGAAGGCAACATCAATGCAAGGACGGAGGCAGGCTATCAGTTCTCGCTGATCTACACGGTACGCATGGGCAAAAAGGCATGGATAGTGCGAACACGGGGTTGAGCTTGTGTTTCGTTCAGGCCTCGGTCGTTCAGGGGCTGGCGATGTCGGGGGTTAGGGTTGCTGGGCGAGATCTCCAATCTCCACCCGCCCACAGCAACTTGCGGGTGCGGAGGGGCAAGACGGAGTTGGGCATTTCATTGGCGCGGGCGCGTTCTCGCCCACTCAGTGTCGCGAATGGCGAATGGAACACCCGCAACGGCTCTTGTGAGAAGATGAATTGTTCATAATCGCCCTCATGACTACCTAGAAACACTTTTCACTTCTCACCACATCAGCGTTCCACCCAACACATCGACGCTGGCTTCCCAACGTCACGCCGAAGACAGCATAGACAGACCACCCCCGCGCCGCCAGCAACCTCGGCTGCAAGTGTGTGGCGATGGCGAAAAAAACCAACGACAAGAAGGGCCAGGGGAGCAAGGACTCCGGCGACAAGAAGGGCCAAGGCAGCAAGGATTCTGGCGACAAGAAAGTGAAGGCTGCGCAGCAGATAAACGTGCGCCACATCCTCGTAAGTGACCTGCCTGCTCACTGCTTGCCTCCTAAGCTCCTAGCCAGCACCATAACTGTCCGCCATCTGTCCGTCTCTATTTGTGAACCTCCATGGCGACAGGCCTGCTAGCGCCGCGGAGCATCTGACACGGAGGAACCAATCCAGTGTGAAAAGCACAGCAAGAAGGAGGAGGCTCTCCAGAAGATCAGGGACGGCGCCAAGTTTGATGAGGTCGCACGGGAATACTCAGAGGATAAGGCTAGGCAGGGTGGCTCGCTGGGCTGGAAAGCCAGAGGCACGCTCAAGGCAGAGTTCGAAGCTGTTGCCTTTGGTCTGGAACCAAGCACAACGTCAAGTCCAAAGATTGGCGAGGCGAAGACGGCGTTTGGTTATCACATAATAATGGTGGAGGGGAGGAAGTAGAGGCGCCCTGCACGGCCATAATCATAGCCAGCCATCTGGACGGATAGCTCCTCGCCAACACAGTGTAGCATAATTTCCAGCTACGAGCATGAGGACATCATTACCAATGGCTACAAGCCCATCCCTCTCTTTTGATCATATTTTTCATTGTTTTGTTCCGACCCGAATGCAAGGTGTCCTGGTCCTAGGACAGTGCGCCCCTCCGGGACCACTCCGATGCCAGCTTTGAATGAAGCTAGAGAACATCCCGAACCGTCGTCAGTGCGACTCGATATACCCATCGCGTCTCTATGATCCCCCCGGTGATTGTAACGCCCATGCAAAGAAAAAGAACCCCTTTTTTGTGTCCGCTCGGTGGAAAAATGAACATTTATTGCTCGGTCTGGAAGTAGTTGAGGATGACAGAGCGCTCCTGCGACTCCTCACCCCAGTCCTTGACCACGACGCAAGAGCAGTTCACGACCTTGCGGGCGTTGCCCTCACGGTCCAGGACGCCTGATTTGCGGAAATTTGATATTAGCCCGGCCCCAAAAGAGAAGTCTGTGAATGGCGAGGGACCACAGAAGTAGTCATTGAAGGTCAGAGTATGTTCTCCGTGGGGAGCACTTACAGAGACCAGCCCACTCGCCGAGCTGCTTGCCGTCGGGAACCTTGATCAGGGGGATCTTGTGCTCGGAGCACAGAGCGATGACCAGCTTCTTGTAGGCCTCCTCCTCGCATGCCTCGTTCAGGACGCACATGTGCGCCTGGCGGCGGTCGAGGGCCTTCGAGGCTTCGCGCAGGCCGCGTGCAAGACCGTCGTGCATGAGGGCCAGCTTCAGGACACCCTTCAGGGCATCGAGAACGGACATGGAACCCTTGGAGGCATCGGCCGAAACCTCAACCTCCTCAGCGACCTCGGGGGCGTTCGTCTCTTCTACGTCCGACTGCAGCGCGGGGTTGACCACCAAACGTTAGCCCAGCGCACGTTTTGTTGGCACCAACTCCGGGCCCTCTGCCACCGCAAGCCCTCGCCGTGTCCCAGTGCATCTCTGCCAGCCGCATTGCCCCTAATCCCCCTTCCTTCCCTCTCTTGCGCAAAGCCTGGACGAAAAGTTCCCAGCGGTCGAGGTGGGGGACTCAGCCGCGAGCCGGCTCCGGGCGGCGAGGCGCGGCGCAGATAGGGAAATTCTCTCGGCGAGTCTTACCATCTTGATATGTTGCTTTCAAGTCGGTGTCGGTGCGATCCTCGAAGAGATTTCGTAGAAATTTTGAGTTGGGGGAAAATGTAGAGAGGGAACGTAAAATTTGGTGATGGTGGTTTATTTGCACAATCCCAAGACAAGCAGGCCGCACCCATAAACTTCCCTCGCAAACCGCCCGCCTCGATTGGGTGTGGGGTGGCACGTGCACCTCAGATTAGTGATTAGGGCAGCGAATTTTTTGGTGGTGGACCCAGCCAGCGGTCCCCCACACCGCATTTGCCCGTGAGCTTTTTTTTTCTCCCGCGTTCGTTCGGCGTTTTCTTTCCTTGGATTCTACACCCAAACAACCATCGCCAATTGCACACAGCACCATCGAGGTATGTTATACTTGAGCTATCATACAACAATGACTTGAAGACGGTCGCAGGCGATGCCATTCTCGCAGGCTGGAGAGAGCAATCACGGCCGGTCGCACGGGCGCGTCGAGCACGCTCGAGTCGGCCTTCGAATGAGGAGAAAGACTGGCAGCTTGGACGGAAATGGAGCTGGATGCTCTGAGGCTTCAGTCGATCGATCCCACACGATGCCGACTCCCGCGAGGGCCGCGAGGGCACCGCCGTGATACGCTTCTCTCCTTCGGAAACGAGCAGGCAGAACCCTCGCAGACATGATCTTGTCAAAGCAGGGCACTCTCCTTTGCTCGAAGCCTCAAGATGGCTAACGTTCCCCCGCGATGGAACCCGGCAGATACCTCATCTCCCTGTCACGATTTGAGAATCTCCGACGCCCTTACACTATTCAAGATGGTCCGCACCTCCGTCCTCAACGATGCTCTCAAGAGCATCAACAACGCTGAGAAGGCCGGCAAGCGCCAGGTCATGATCAGGCCTAGCTCCAAGGTCATCACCAAGTTCCTGAGCGTCATGCAGAAGCACGGTACGTCGCGACAGCCTCCTGGACTGCCAGTTTGCACAAACCCCCCAGTCGGCATGATAACTGGACGATGGTCTCAACTACCCCCACGACCCGAGTCTTTTAAGTTGCCGATAGATGAATCTGCGAGGAAATCTTACACGTTCTCGGATTTCTACCCCATGAAGTACAGCGTTTAATTTCTCGCAACATGCACTGACATTGTCGCCATCTAGGTTACATTGGCGAGTTCGAGGAGCTCGACGACCACCGCTCTGGCAAGATCGTTGTTCAGCTAAACGGCCGGTATGTAGCGAAATCATGCTTCGAACCCACTACTTCATGCTGGCGCCGCAGTGGACTAACCCGACTCTCTTTTGCGCTGCAGCCTCAACAAGACCGGTGTCATCTCCCCCAGGTACAACGTCCGCCTGTCGGACCTTGAGAAGTGGGTTGTCAAGCTGCTGCCCGCCCGTCAGTTCGGCTACGTCATCCTCACCACCTCGGCTGGCATCATGGACCACGAGGAGGCCAGGCGCAAGCACGTCTCGGGCAAGATCATTGGCTTCTTCTACTAGGCTAGGCTGGCTTTGTTTGGGCATGGTTCGGCGTTCGGGGGTTCATGGGTCCATGAGATGTTACGGTCACAAAAGTGAGGAATACCACGAGAAAAAGCACTCGACGACTTAAAAGAGTTGAACCCTTGCCCTCTATTGGCTATTGACTGCTTCCAAGTGATGTGAATGTGTCCGTGGTATGGCTTTTGGCGTCTATGGCTTAGTGTATTGTAGTCAGGGCTTTGGACACGGCGACAGGCGCAAGATTTAGTTGGGAAATGCTCATATGCAAAATTGTGGGAAACCAGTTAGCTACGTCGTCTCATCCTCTAAAAGTGGTTTGCCCAATTCAAGACTGATTGAGCCTTGTCCCTTCAAGACATGCGCGAGGGCCCTTTCTTCGCGCGATGCTTTTCCATTTTGTTTTACATGTGAAAATGCGATCCCGGTAGATACATATATATATATATATATATATAGCAAGAACGAGCTCAAGCCCACCAAGTCCTTGATATGAGTGCTGAACCTGACACTTTTGCTGCCATCTCGGCTAAGCGAAGACCATTGCTCGATTTCTCTTGCCATCTTGCTCCAGGCGCCGCTTTCCGCGACCAGAGCGTTTTAAACCAGCGGCCCCTGAGGGTTTTCAATGCTCCCGAAGGCGGGAAGATATACAAAAGACGACGCCCCGAAGAGCGTTGCAAAGAACCTCTTCGCCATTTGGGCACAGCCGGTTATGGATTGCTCCATGTTCAAAGTCTATCCAGACTGGCAGGCAGCCCCTGCCGATTCCTCCACTACTCTGCCCAGCCAAAAACCTCGGCGACAGCAAGCGAGTTTGAGCGGAAACCCACGAGCGACACGGCTATGGCTGCGATATCAACCAGCAGCAGGACGGCGGCACCCATCATGAAGCGGGGGCAGAAGACGCGGAATAGCATCAGGTGTCGACGGAGGTGGGCGGCCCAAGTCATGGTAGCGACAGACTGGACAGCAAAGTAGGTGACAAAGACGGCGGCCGCGCGGGCGCTCAGCCGGCCAAGCAGGCCGCGGCCCTTTGGGCCAACCTTCCAGATCACGAGGAGTGGCAGGGCGGCGGCGGCGAGGAAGTGCGAGGCGAAGGTGTTGAGCGCCACCAGTAGGGGGCTCCAGGGGTAGCGGATCGAGAAGAGGGGCACAAAGGCAGCGTCCCACTGGATGCTGCTCAGTGCCGCCTGGTGGCCTGTCTTGAAAAAGTGGAAGCTCGCGAGGAGGGCCAGCACGGTGGGACCAACGGAACTCGATCCAGGACCCAGATTAGTGAGGTCAAGAATCTCAATGAGCGACAGGAACTGCCACAGCATGAGCGCGAGCGCGCCCTGCCCCACCGGTTTTGTCAGCAGCAGAAGCGCCGCGAGCATGTTGATAGGCAGCAGCAGATACCGGGCCCCGTGAGCGTTGCCATAGCCCAGCACCGTTATCTGCGCCCGGCCAGGCGACTTGGGGTCCGCCGATGTCAGGATCGAGACGCAGGGGGGAGCCCAAATGAAGGCGGTAGACCCAGCCACAACAGCGACCGCAAGCGTCAGCTGCGCCAGGTAGACGGACAAGGTCTTGAGGGTGCCCTCGGGGAGCCCGGCCGATGCGGGTAGCCAGCCACCGTTGTCTGCGGTGTCCAGAGTCCAGTACATGCAGATCATGAAGAGGGTCGTGCGGAAGATGTAACCAATCCAGGTGGGTGCAAGTCCCTCGTACGACCGCGACGGAGCCAGGTAGCCCTTGATGACGGTAGGAAGAGCCAGGAAGACCACGACTGGTATGGCCAGCTGCCACGGCGCCGACGTGGACGAGGTAGCCGATGCGTAGTACGTCGAGGTGCAGTATGGCATCTGCTCCTCACGACAAAGCTTTGAGAACGAGGCGAGGCGCCCCAGGACAAGGAACAGGACCGCGTGATAAACACCTAGTGTGCGTTCGGTGAGCCCCGGCAGGCGCATCGCCGAGACTCCTGCGGCCAGGGCAAAGGTGGCCAGGAGGAAGAAGGTGATGGAGTCCTCCCATATGGTAAATGAGTTGGAGGCAAACCCGATCGACTGGCTGACCACGACAATAACCGAGTACCATCCCCAGAAGGATTTCGGCATCAGGCGGGCAAATGCCCTCTTCCCTGCCCCGAGAAGGGTAGCAATGACTGCAGATATGCTCGTCGCAGCCGCCGCGCCGATGGCCATCTGCCAAGTCCCAACGCCGAGATAGAATACTGCAATGAGCCCGGCTGCACCGCTTGGAATAGCACCGGCCAAGGCAGCTAGCAAAAGTTTGCGTTCGAGCACATTCTTGGACGCTGCTTCCGCCTCGGAGTCTGCAAAGCCCTCGAGCTCCAGCTTGCGCTCTGCAAGATCCAGCTCGGGGTTTTCCGCGGCAGCTCCATCGTCTTCATCCTCATCGCTGCCTCGGCTGATGTACAGAAGAAGAACAAGCAGCCCCAGAGCCATGTTAACAATCCCGATTGCCATGCTAGGGATGTCGAAGCGGGCCCAGAGGCCTTTGCAGATTGCGAGGGTCTCGGATTGATACTGCGCATAGAGGGCATATGCGCGGCGAAGGGGATCGCGTTTGGAGCCGGCCGTGACAGCGGCCTCCTCAGCCTGCGACCAGATGTCCGCAGCAGTGCCAACGCCGACTTGCGGCTCCAGCCCACGGGTGGCAAAGTACGAGGCCAGGTACCTCCTGATGCCCGCAGCCGCCACACGCGATACAGCGGCAAGGTTTTCGAACGCATCCCCGCGCTTGCCGGCAAACGCGTCTTCGATGGGCTGTCCAAGGTTGTTGTAAGGAATTGGGATTCCGAGGAGCAGCGCAAGCGTTGGCACCAGATCTATTTGGTTCACGGGTCGGACCTTTGCATTCCGGGGCAGCGCGAGATGCTCCGGGTCCGTGCGACCGAATACAGGCCTGGACGAGTACATCCACAGGGCGGCCTCGACCTCGTCATCACTCTCGCCGCCGTGGTCGCCCTTGCTGTCCATGCCGTGGTCACCCATGACGACAAGCAGGGTGTCGTCGTCGATGGTGGACGTCAGATTCCGGACGAAGTCATCCATCTGTCGAAGCTTCGCCGTCATGGCAGGGTGGGCTGGTCCGTAGCGGTGGCCGGCATGGTCGACGCCCAAAAGATGTCCAAACAAGACGTCCCACTCGCCTTTGCGTTCACGGCGCATCAGCGGGAATATATTCTCAATCACACCTTCATCAACGGTATGAAGATCCCAAACGTTGAAGCTGTCATACGCGCGGCTGATGTTGGCCTCGAAGTATCCGGGGAAGAGCGATGTCCACGTGTCGTCGCCAAGATGCACCATCTTGCGGCCCGCGGCGCGCAGCTGTGAGAGCAAGTTATCCTCCTCGATCGCGGTGCCGGCGAAGTTGCTGCCTAAGTCAACGAAGGTGGGCAGCGTGCCAGTTGTGAGACCTTTAAGTCGCTGTAGCGTCGAAGTGGGCGGATCGGCGATGAACGGGCGCAGGAAGGCGTTGTTGGGCCTCTCGAGGGCAGTATTGTGCAGGAAAGGCAGGGCATTGTGGAACTCGGCCTGGTCGTCGGCCGGGATGGTGAAGTCGTAGCGCAGGGCGTCTATGATGATAACGACGGCGCGCGAGAAGGTCCTGGGGTGCCAGCAACCGCCCTCGACCGTACCGCGGCCAGCCCAGTTCTTGGACAGTATTCCCGTGCCGGCGCCTCGGGCCACCTCGATGGCTGCAGTCGGCGGCTCGGTGCAACTCGACTTCTCATCCAGCACCAGGCGCGTCAGCAGGAAACCCGACGTGAAGACCAGGATCCCGGCGGCGTGGATGCACAGGACCCAGACCCAGAAGCCGACAGTCCAAAGCCAGCGCGACTCGAAGCGAGCCTTGCGGCGGGCCTCGAGCGCGTCGCGCTGCTTTTGCTGCTGCTTCTGGATCATACCCGTTCTGGCCCTTGCGTCCAGCTCCTCGGCCGAGGCGACCGAGACGTCGCCATCGGGACCCGAGGCTGCGGCGCGGGCCTTCGCTTCCTCCGCCTCTTTTGCCCGCTTGGCCGCGGCGAATTGTGCGGCGATCGTCTTGTAGTCGAGCATGTCAGCAGCCGTCTTTCCCGATGCAGCGCGCTGCTTAGGACTCTTTGCTTTCGCGCCTGACGAGGCTGTGGTAGCGGCGGCCATTGAGCTCTCGGCGGCAGGAGTGAGGCGGGAGGGGTTGGAGAAAGCGAGGGCCAAGGTATGGCGATGGGCTTCTCGAATAGGTATATCAAACAGAGGAAAACGAAGACAACAAAAGAAAGTCTAGTTGGCCGACAATGCTCCGTATCCCAATGCCATTGTATCCCCAAGGTACGCGCTAGAATATGCAAACAAAGAATCTACCCCGCAAAGCTCCCAAGCACGAAGGGCATTGATAGAAAGCACAGATGCGAAAAAAAGGTGATGCCAGCGAGTAGTGGACAGACAGCCATAGGATGGTCGAAAAGGCAAGGGTGCCCCAGCAAAGCACGAAAATTGGGGACGCTTGCTTTTTCCCTCAAGCCTCGCACCCACGCCAAACGGCACCACGGCGGCATCCAATCACGCATGACTACCTACCTACAGTTTGATCAAAACTTCAGGCAGATGATGCGCATGTTTTCTCGGCGCCAGGAAACCCCCCCCCCCC